>LXGU01000148.1:0-70338 GCA_001640685.1 Catunica adiposa
GCTTGCCTGGGGTACGTGAGTCTCCGGACTACGGTCGCCCGCTGGCGGAACGCTCATATATAGGCAGTCAGACAGCCTTACACTCTGTCCGGTAGCCAATCCGGCGTCGAGTCAACCTTTGCGTTATAACCCGACGTAACCTAATACTAGTACTACTACTATACCAAAACAAAACCTTTCCTTCACTCAATCTAATAGCTCTGTAGTATTAGAGAATATTAAAACGAGTCCCCATGCTCTCCACTATACGATAGTGAAAATATATAACACATATGAACAAAACTTATCACCATAACTCAATCTATTTACCCCTTTTCTCTGGGTCTTAACTCCCATATCCATTTGATATGACTTCTACTCCGCCTTTCAAGTATCCTGACATGATCTAACGTATGACTATAAATCTGTGCTCTATATACGGATAGACTTTTCCTCTCTCATATATTACTCGCAGGAAGTCTTCTGGGCCAAGGACAAGCACACGACAGGAATTGAAGTGATTGTGGTATACCAATAATATACACCTTAGTTTTCTTTATATTTATTCTAATTTCCTGGGAACATGTACCTTCAGGTATTTTGGACCCTCAAGTTAACATTTCTAGATTTGACGTATTGTTCATTATATTGCTCTCACTTATTGTATATGTGGAGTCATGAAATGGAAATTATGTCGGGGTACATCACATAGAGAAGTTTGGTCTGAGACCATATATTGAATTGATTACAGTCTATATATAATCTAAGCGAAGGACTTGGCCTCACCCTCCTTGAGCTTGCTCTCAGAAACAAGAGAAGCGACCTGGGCAGTCCAGACGGCCTTGATCTCATCAGCGACCGTCAGACCAGCAAGCTTGCCAGCAAGGTCGGCGATACCCTCAGCATCCAGCTTGGCCTGAACAAGCTCAACATCACCCAGAACAGAGTCCACAACAACAGCGCTGGGCTCGCCGGCAACGAAGTAGTTGGCATCCTTAACGGAACCCTTGAGAACACGCTTGTTCTTCTTAGCAGCGTTCTTGGCAGCCTCCTTGTTCTTCTTGTTGGCCTCACGGGCGGTCTTGGCAGCCTCCTCGGCCTCCTTAGCAGCAGCCTCCTCGGCAGCCTTCTTGGCCTCGGCTTCCTCCTTGGCGCGCTTCTCAGCAGCCTCCTTGTCAAGACGCTTCTTGTTCTTGGCGGCGTTGGCTTCCTGGCGGAAGCGCTTGATACGCTCATCATTGGCAGAGCAGTCATCGAGAAGCTTGCGGAGGCGGGCATTGTCCTCGGCCTTTCTCTTTTTGCGAGCGTTCACGTTCTTACGCTCAGTGTGGCGCTTCTGGTCACGGTTCTCAGTGTCATCGGGGACATCTTCGTCAAGGTACTCAAAAGATCTCCAGCTGTCGAAGTTGTAGAAGAAGTTGTAAAATTCGTCAACCTCATCTTTGGTAGAGTCCTCGGAACCGAAGACGGGAACAGGCTGAGCCTTGGAGAAGCGGCCTTCGGCCTTGAAGACCTTGCTCCACAACTTGTAGAAGTTGGAACCAGTAGCTTGCTTCTTGGCAGGAGGCTCAACATCAGCGGCCTCATCGACGGAGTCGAACTGGCGGCGCTTAGTGGGGTCAAGAAGAACCTCGGTGGCCTTCTGAATGCACTTGAAGAACTGATCGTCCTCGGTACGGCCAGCGGCGGCCTTCTTATCGGGGTGGTGACGGAGGACCTTCTTGCGATGAGCACGCTTGATTTGGTCCTCAGTGGCTCTCCAGCGGTACTTAGAGAGACCCAGAACAGCGTAATGATCTTGGGACTATTATACAGAATTTTAGTCAGTATCATGCTCATTTTGATATTAGTTTTTGGGTGTTGACATACCTTCCAGTCCTTAGCCTCACGCTGAAGAAGCATGGGGTCCTCAGCCTCGGAGATCTCGCCATCATCCTCGTCCTCAACATTCTTGGCCTTCTCCTGAGCCTGGATGCGGTCATCCTCAGAGAAAGTACGCTTGTGGCGGGCACGACGGGCGTGGGCCAGGAAGTGGGGGCCAACAGGCTCGATGGTGCGGGAAGTACCAGCAGTGAGCTTGCCAACGGTCTTGAAGTCCTTCTCAGCCGACCAGCCGGCGGGAAGAGGAAGGGCCGAGTGCCCAATAACAGTAACAGACGCCATTTTGATATATATGACAGTTGGTTGTATAAAGACAAACAACAAAGAAGTCAGCTCAGGAGAGGAGTTTTGTTAATGCATATAATGCCCCACCATGCGGCGTCCTGATTTTTTTCACAGAAGGAATGGTGGGGCTAGCAAGGTAACACAACTAGTAGCACTACAGATCCCTGTTCGTGTCACATTCCAAAATCAAGTGACATAGGACAAGCCAGTTTATATCTGTAATGGAATTCACTAGGACAAGCACGTAGAATATTTTGAGTTATTGGTGGTATCAATCTAATATATTCATTATTGAAAATGTCATACAACGTATCTCTAACCTTATTCCCCGTTCATAGCTTCGTAATGGCTGTCGTCAGCGCCTGGAGGGGCAGCTACTGGTGCAGAGCGAGCACCAGATG
This sequence comes from Catunica adiposa, assembly GCA_001640685.1. Taxonomy (NCBI): domain Eukaryota; kingdom Fungi; phylum Ascomycota; class Sordariomycetes; order Microascales; family Ceratocystidaceae; genus Catunica; species Catunica adiposa. Next base: position 2,547 of record LXGU01000148.1, read on the forward strand.
CCGCCTCTTTTGAAGATCCACCAAATCCACCAGATCCACGCTGCGAGATTTGGGCCTTAGCAACTGTCCTTCGGCCATCGCGTAGCATCTCAGCCCTCTTCTCCTTATCCATAACACCAACAGCCTTGGGAATACCCCAGCGAACACGCAGAGGGCACCCAGCAATGACGGCTTTTCCTTGGCAGGCTGCAGCCGCCGCTTCTGCTCCTTCTCTTGTTTCGTAGTTGATAAAAGCACAGTGAGTCATGTGAGAACACACCAAACTCTTTATTTTTCCATAAACCTTGAAGAAGTCTCTCAACTTGAATTCGGGAAGGTCATCCTCCACTCCGGTAATGAATAAAGACATAATCTTCTGGTCGGTTGGCGGAATCCAATCACTGGGCCCTGGGGGCGGCTGGCTAATGCCGGATCTGACTTTCTTAGAGGGGCCAGCTCCAGTGGCGGCGGCAGCTCTTGAATCCCGAGTGCGCACAGGAACAGGGCCACCAACGCCTGCACCAACGGCGGCGTTACCGCGGGATGAACTGCTACCTTGGGATGCTGAGTCGTAGTTGGCCCCCCGGCTTTTATTGTAGGCTTTACTGTTGGCGAGTGCCCGCAAGAGCTCGATGCTCTTTTCATTCTGTTTACTATATTCTTCGATACCTGCATTTCCTTCTTCAATTGCGCGCTCATTGTTCTGGGCAAAGTACTCGCGGTTGATATCTGACGACGGCCCAGGCGCTACCATTTTCAGAGCGGCGTCACGGACAACGATGGGAAGACCAAATGAAAGATCGAGCATGCAACATTGGCAACAGTTCTTGAGACGGGCACAAGTGAGGCAAATGTTAGTGCGCTTCTTGCGGCCTTGGGCACGGTCAACGCTGAAAGAGAAAATCGTGAATGGCCTGGTGCAAAGCTTGCACTCAGCGCCATAGTCTTCTTTGAGCATCTTAACGTAGGGATTACCACCAAGGCAGGTTTCGCAAACCGAAGGAAAATCGGTGGTCTCCCAACCAGCACGGTTGAGGTCCTGCTTGATCTGGGGAGCCATTGCGAGAAGACTTGTTGGAGTCTAGGATAGTGGCGAATTTATAAGCAATCGGTACTGTTGCGCAATCGTCGCTTTGAATTGGTATGCGGTATGGTCGAGGAGTGGATGAAAATGGTATTTTTAGTTGTTAATTATTAAAATTGTGAAGTTTAGGTGTAAAAGACAATAAATTGGAGGACTGTTATGGTCAGGAACCTGTGATGCGATGGATTTCAAATTTATGAACATAAGCAACCATTGAAGAAAGACTGGCGCATAGGTGCGACAAAGTTCCAGGATATTTCCATTCTGCCGCGTTTCACCGCTTTTCTGCGACCACACACAAGAGAATGGAGCTCTCTATATTGTACAGAAATTTTATGAGAATCGCTAGGATGTTGGTAAATTAGAACAATAGTAAAAAGAAAACATAGATGTACAAAGCACCTTCTTCTAAACTGCTGGAAGATGCCCCATAGACAGCCAACCACTTATCGTACACATACCACCAAGGATCTCCTACAATATCTCAACTGCAGCCGCAACCACCAGAACCACAGCCACCGTCCTTCTTTTGATTAACACTGTCATTATCCCCTCGCTCAATCTCGTCATGAATGTTGAGTTCTGTAACTTGGTTAGTATCATGTGTGACCAACAGCATGTACCTACAGTTGACCTACTATACAAGTCGTTCCCCTGGTGAAGGCCTTGAACCACATTTTGTCTCAGGATCATGGCGATATCCCGAGCATAATGAAGAGCATCTTGAGTAGCGGGATCAGAGGGAGAAAGACTGGCCTTTTCCTGAAAGCCTTGACGTATCTGCTGACGAGCAGCTTGGAGGGTGGGCAAGTCACCTGTAATAAGGTCAGTATACAGTGATGCATGACCAAGTTTGAATTAAGACATACCCGTGAAGGCAATTCTGGTTGCGCGAAGCAAACTTCTGTACGCAGCTTCCGCCATGTTGCTATGCTTATTACTTGATGTCCAATTCGACTTGAGATGTCGTGATCGGTGATACTAGCCCTCTCAGGGAGAGTGTATGATGTAATCAGCAACAATTATACTTATTATCTTATCTTAGAAACCGAAGATCAGCCGAGCCAATTTGCACCTGGTATTGATTACATAAGCCACATTCGTGTTCGTATTCGTGGGACAATACACCTTGCATGTGCAGTGTATAGATACTATCCCATGAACGCTTGTTTGCTTCAATTCTCACAAATTAAAGAATCAGGGACGAGTGAAAGCCACTTCATGATTCCTTCCCGTCTCCTGTGACATGAAACATATGTGACTTCACCATTGAATAAGCTTTGAATGAATGGCTACGAATACGAATTATACCAAAACAGAAATGTGATTGATGCGACTATTAGCAACGACCAGGATATTTATGCAGTCGACAGCGCCTGTGGCGGCAAGTTACCACGTATTCGGATTCGTGGTAGGATATAATTTGTAGATGAATACTAATGCGTCTTGCGCTACACTTGTGTCTAAATTTCACGAATCCGAATACGCTACCCGAGCCGCCATCTAAACCGCCTGGTACATTAGGCCCAGCTTATAGCCTTGAAATATATTACGCAAAGTTCCAGAGCAACTAGATCTCTTAGGTTTATATCAATTCCCACGATGGAGTGGCGTCTACAACATATGCATTCAAGGCACATGACAGTAGACACTTCAGACGTCGACTACAGTACCACCACTTGTTCAGTCCACCCACAACACATATTTACCTTGGGTGGAGTTACATGTAATGCTGTAATTGGTTAAGACTATACATAAGTGGGGCAATTCAGGACGGCTCAAAAGGGGAATTCAGGGGTAACACCACCATCACATGGAAATGACAGTGCTTTCTATCATAGGTCCGATCTGTAATGAATGGATATCAAGTTCAGCACAGACAAACTAGCTGTAAATTAGCGATAGTTCCAGCTTTTTAGCATGTGAATGGCAGCGGTTTGAGCTGTTCAACAGGGCTAGCAACCAGAAATATGCTACTATGAATGTCGCTATTCCGGTGAAAATATACATCAAAATGCTTGTCAAAAATGGGAAGATGAGAAGGATCGCTGGCCGGAAGGCGCGTTAGAAGGGGCGGACAGGGTCTTGGCTACAGGAAGAAGACAACCGGTTGACATATCCTGCTATGGAGGTACTTGCTCTTTACTGGAAGACATGCCCCCAATTTTTGACCCATATTCCCTGAACCGACATATATATGCCAGATCTCGCCCACCTCTGTTCGCATAACATCCCCCACCATTCGTTATCATCAACCCACCTCATCCTCAAACTGGATCATTGAAGACTACTTGTGTAGCTAATATTTTTTTTCTTTCACCTTCTGGCCCCCTTTGTCTATTCAACAATAAGACACTTTCCTTTTATCTCTAATCATGTCTTCTACCGGTCTTGAGCAGGAGGATCACTCCCGTGATGCTGCCTTCAACAAGGCTCTGCACGGCAAGTCTTCCGAGGCCCAGGGTGGTTTCGCTGCTATTTTGAAGAAAGACCGCGTTGCCCAGCAGGCCGCTGTCGACGAATACTTCAAGCACTGGGACAACAAAGACGCTAAGGACGAGACCGCCGAGACCCGCGCCGTAAGTTCTACTTATCCTGCTTGCCTCATGCATTATTGTACTCTGTCCGATTTACTAACGATCATATTTCTGTTCCTAGGCTCGCACTGCTGAATACGCTACCCTGACTAGACATTACTACAACCTTGCCACTGATCTGTATGAGTACGGCTGGGGTCAGTCTTTCCACTTTTGCCGTTTTGCCCACGGCGAGCCTTTCCGTCAGGCTATTGCCCGCCATGAGCACTACCTTGCTCACACCATTGGTATCAAGGAGGGCATGAAGGTCCTTGATGTTGGTTGCGGTGTTGGTGGCCCTGCTCGTGAGATTGCCAAGTTCACTGGTTGCCACATTACTGGTCTCAACAATAACGACTACCAGATTGAGCGTGCTACTCGCTACGCCGCTAAGGAGGGTCTTTCCAACCAGCTCGAGTTTGTCAAGGGTGACTTTATGGTATGCACATGTCCTTCTTGCTCACTATCAACCAAAATTCAGCTCATCCAACTAACTTCTGACTAGCAAATGTCGTTCCCTGAAAACTCTTTCGATGCTGTCTATGCCATTGAGGCTACTTGCCATGCTCCCACTCTGGAGGGCATCTACAGCCAGATCTACCGTGTACTGAAGCCTGGTGGTGTCTTTGGTGTGTATGAGTGGCTCATGACTGACCAGTACGACAACGACAACCTGCACCACCGTGAGATTCGCCTGGGTATTGAACTTGGTGATGGTATCTCCAACATGTGCAAGATCTCTGAGGGCATTGCTGCCATGAAGGCTGCCGGTTTCGAGCTTCTCCACCACGAGGATCTTGCCGAGCGTGATGACCCCTTCCCCTGGTACTGGCCCCTTTCGGGTGAGTTGAAGTACATCCAGTCGCTTGGCGATGTGTTCACTATTGTCCGCATGACCAAGGTTGGCCGTACCATTATGCACAAGTTCACTGGTGTTCTTGAAATGCTGCGCATCGCCCCCCCTGGTACTATGAAGACCGCTGATTCTCTGGCTGTTGCTGGTGACTGCCTGGTTGCTGGTGCTCGTGAGCACCTGTTCACCCCCATGTACCTCATGGTTGGTAAGAAGCCCGAGTGAAGCTTCTCATAAGCTGTCGAAAAGCATCTCTTAAAGCCAATATCTCGCAAAATACGAAATGAAATGGCTCTTTACTAAAGAGATAGAGACGAAACGGTATCAGACGACAAAACATGAAGATTGTATTAGGTGTTATCGGGTGATTCATTGTTTCTATTTTTGTTCCTGGTTTCTATTTGGGTTATCATGGAAGGCATTGTTTTCTTTTTTTCATTTTCTCTCGTTCAGTATATTAGTTATTAGACAGATACCGAGTATAGCCGGTGTCTTGTCATTATTTTAATTTCCCCCTCTCCCCTCAGAGGAGATGGTTGTTGTTTATGGTAGCTTCGTGGTATGGATGACCTCATGAGGTCTTTGAAGTTCAATAGATAATGGTCAATAGGCTTGATAATCACGACATCGTTTTGAAAAACTATTTTTTTTTGAAATGTGAAATGGACGGTTGCTAGGCAATTTCTGTTGCCTGTAAATGTATTCTGATATGATATATATGAAATAAGATAGTGTTCTATAAGATGAGATGCGCAGCATATCACATAAGACGACAGTCATTATGTGACTCTATGCTATAATCGACCCGGGCAATTTGTAATGAAAATTCACAAAAGGAAAAAGAAATAAGAAAAACAAGAAGTCACTATCAAGACTCATCCTCGTCGCCCTGGGGCTCTGTCTTCATCTTCACCTCCGTTATCTCCTTCATCTCCTTTATCTCCTTTATCTCCTCCGCCTTCTTCTGACTCAAAATCTCATTCACTAACTTAGCTCCTTCATTCTCTCCATTGCTTGCACCGCATGTCCCACACTTCCACAGCCCAATCTCCTCAAGAGTATTCACGCCCGGTGGTGCCTGTCCATTGACAACCCGGCACTTCTGGCAAATGAGAACAATCCGGTTCTTCGGATCCTTCTCGTCGTCACCAAGTAGAAGGTCGAGAATCCGATCGTACCAATGATTCTCCACAATGCTCATTACAGAGTCGCTGCGCTGATGGCCGAAGGGACGTGGGGGCGGGGGAGCCTGGCGATATTGTCCGGCTTGGAAGGCATTGGGGGCAAATTCTTCTGTGGGCTCCAGGGTGGGGGGTTTGGGGTAGATGTCGAAGCGGGGTTGAGAGTCAGGGTTGGGGGGTTGTCTGATATTTGCAGTGGCGGGCGGGGGGATCCCGGTGCGGCGTATTGGCTGTTGTGGCTGCTTGGGGTGGGGATTAGCACCGGTGACAGTGTTAGTAGAGTTAGAGGGGCCCTTGGGAGCATCGGGGGGTTGGGAGGAGGGTGTCTCCGTCTTGGTGCCGCCGTATTTCTCAAGAAGCTCGAGAGTGCTATCGTATTTGGTGGCATCTTTGAGTTTTTGTATGGTCTTTTCACGGGTGGTTTGGAGTTCCTTGAGACGAACAGAGAAGGACTCGATGCGGAAGTCGTAGAAGGCGGTGATGAGGCGACGGACAAGATAGATTCTGGATATGTATATTAGTATTATGCTTCGTTTCGTATATACAGAAGGTGTTCGGAGGGCTTACAAAACGGGGGCACCAGAGACACCAGTCCATTCGATAGTACCCATCTTTTGGGAACCGACAACTAGAAAGGCTACAATGACGTAGACCAGGTAGCCAAAGGTGAGGTAGATGACGGCCAGCACCTTCATACGACGAGCTCTTGATCGCGTGGCATCGAGATCAACTTGGGTGGCTGCGATTTTGGTAGAAAGTGTAGAGAGGGCTTTCTCAAATTCGGAAGTAGAGGAGTTATTGGTTCCCTGAGAAGCGCGCTTTAGTTAGCGATAGTTTGAAGACAGAAGTTGTGACCTGGTGAATTTTCGTTCGATATTGGTGTCGATTGGCGGTTACTTACTCCCCATGGCCAGAAGGAAACCATGTTGACTATGTAAAGACGATGCTAGATGCGCAATTAAAATCACGAGATCTAGTGAATATTTGATCTTGGTGAAAAGTCGAGTGCAATATATAGTAATTTTAGTATTATTTGAACTGAATCAAAAACTACTTAAGCGATGATGTAGTCAGCATCCATCAGAATAAATCTAAGTCGCGCTCAAGTGCCAGTGACGTGACCTCAAGAAAAGCCAAAGGAGGGAGCATGGGCCCCAAGTGAAACTGCATATGCAGCAAAGCTCCCTGCCTCATATTCTAGAAGCTTATGCTCAACGAAGGATATCTATCACATACAAATTTGGAATGGTGCAGTGAGTGTGAGTTATTGGGTTGGAGTGGTAATATTTCCCGTGTTTTCATTCATAAAAGAAACAAGTCGTATTGCGTCAATATTATCATGCCCCGCTGGATCTGAAAGTTTAAGTTTACACTGCAGAACTAATCGAAATGTTGTCACATGTCTCAAATTTACTCCAAAAGCGTCATGGGCCACTATAGGGTTAAACATGTCAACGGAAACGGGGTTATCCGACTAGGATGTATTGATGCCCTGCAGATAGGGAAGCCAAGGAATGTTCTTGATGGACGCAAAAGGAAGCTATCAATAATGAGGATGATCTTGAAATCTAAGAACATTCCATTTAACTTGGACATCGTGATGTCTGATGTGGACCAGAGTACCCAATTAACTCATAACTCCATATATTGACCTAAATTTTCACTGTAACTATAAATTACAAATGATACACTCCACCACTGTGTTCTAATCAGAACCCAATTTGTACTCAGCGAGACCCTTGTTTCACCCTTGTTAAGCCACACAAGCTCGTATCGATGTTTCTGTTACAAAAATCGCAAACAACCTACTAAGGCTTACCTTCTGTTGACTGAATACAAGCCAATTTCAACGCCCAAGTGTCTATAGAGTTGCCGACTTTATAATATTACACAAGTAGTGTGCCTAACATTGCTCTGCCACTACGCTGTCGTCATTGCCTGTGGTATGCTCAAGTTGGCGCAAAAGTGGAAACCACTCTTCCACCTGGATTCCTCCTACGTACTACTCTTGTTTGGCGCAATTGCCCAATTCTGCAACCTTCCGACATCATCATCCGTATTTTTTTTTACCAGGAGACTACCTGCGTTGATCATTCTGATATCATCAATTGAGATATCTTGCTGCGGCGATCGGTCAAGATGTTCCAGGTTCGCATCATCCCACATGGCGCATCCAAGTCCAGCAGGGTTGGGCGTTAAGAACGAGCCTAATGACGACTAGAAACATTGAAAGAGCTAACAAGAACGGCGCAAATGCACAGAAACTGAAAGGCGCAATTGACCGCACAATTGCAGAGGAACAAGCCCGTATGAAAAGCTTCAGTCAGCAAGCTACCGCCTCATCATCCTCAACTGCCTCACCCCGCCGCTCTACTTCCGTGCATGCCGGAAAGGCATCGCCATCACCGAATCGTCGTACCCAGAAACGCCAAACAGAAGAACTTTCCAACGATCCCTTGTCAAACACCGACCCTGCCGTTTTTGAAGAGGCCTTCAACATGGCCAACGCTACCGAGAATGCCACAAAAAGCTCAGAGCCGTCTGCTGAGGCACCGGTAGTCTCCGAAGTTTCTCAGAGCTCAACATCCGTTTCAGAAAATACCGAAACTGAAAGCCAGGAGAAGTCGGTTACTGCTGCATCTACCAAGACTTCGACGGATGGACATCGACCTGCGTCGACTTCAGAGCTACCCATTGAGGTACGCTCCAAGTTACGAAAGCTGGAAAAGATTGAGGGTACTTTTTCAGGTAAGATTTACGAGGGGATTTAGCTTGTTGTTTAGATACTAATATGATATCTACAGAACTATTGCGATCGTACAGACTTGCTCACAGCCGTGTTAAATCGATCGAGCCGTTTGAGCGTGTGCTAAAGGAAAACACTCCATTGACATCCATCAGCGACCCTGCCGCCTTGGTTGAGTATCTCAATCAATTGAACTTGAAGGGTGAAATGGTAATGGATGAACTGAAGCGTGTATCTACCGAAAAAGTTGCCATTGAGAAGAAGAATGCGGCGCAAGAACAGGAATTAGCTGCTGCAAAGGCGGAGATCACGGACCTCAAGAATGCCCAACCTAGCGCGTCACTCGAGGTTCCAAAGGATTTGGATATCGAACAACGAAAGTCTTCTGAGTTTTTTTCTTTTGACTCTGAGGTGAAGGGTGAGCCTGTAGATGCTGAGACTGATTTAAAGATTAAGGACGCCAACGAGGAAATTGAGAAGCAGAAGATCAATATTTCAGAGCTCCAAGAAGAGATCACTATGGCTAAGCTGAGTCATTCATCGACCATCGAAGAGCTCCAGAGCCAATTATCCAACGCGCAGTCTGAGCTTGACAAGAAGGAAAGTGAATTAGCGCAGGTTTCCAAGGAACTTACTTTGACTAAAGCCGAGCTTGTGTCTTTATCTGAAGAGCTTTCAACGTTGCAAGAATCATCATCCCAGGAGATAAACAAGACTAAGACTGAGTTAGCTGATAGCCAGAAAGTAACAGAGGACCTTGAGAAACAGCTCGGGTCCGTGACTAAGACCTCAGATGCTCTTAAAGAATCTATTGAGGAGCTAGAGGCCAATATTGCCGATTTGAAGTTATCTAAGAAGGTCGATGAGGCTAGAATCTCGGAGCTTACTATCAAATTGGATGCTTCAAGTCAATTGCAACTTGATAAAGTCCCCTCAGTGACCGAGACACCCGAACCTGCGTCTGTTCCCATATCAACCGCCACCAATGCTACAGGAACTGGCAGTGGCAAGAAGAAGAACAAAAAGAAGAAGAAGGGTGGGGCCGCAAACACTGGGACCAATGTCGACTTACTAACTCCTGGTGGCCTGGCGGTTCCAACTTCAGCCACAACTTCTCCTTCTGTTTCTCGTGCTGTCTCGCCAGTCCCTCAGACTACACCTTCTGCCCTAGAAGCTGAGATTGCGCGCTTAGAAGCCGAACTTGCTAGCAAGGAGAATCAGATCAAGCGCCTTACAAAGCACCATAAGGATACCGAGACTTTGAGAGAGGAGATTGAAACTCTCCGGGAGGAACTCCTGGAGATTGGTCAAGAACACGTGGTTGATCGGGCGAAGCTGAAGGATCTCACTATGCAGAAGGTCGAGTTGGAAAAACAGAAAGCTGATCTTGAGGAGAAGGTTGAACAGCTAGAAGGAAACTCTGGGAAGAATTTGGAGCTACAACAGGAACTTGAAGCTTTGCAAAAAGAGCATGATACCCTTAAGACTGGCACCGATACCCTCAAATCAGATTTAGCCGCCACTGAGGCCTTGGCTCAAACCCGATTCAAGGATCTGACTGAGCTTCGCGAGATGCTTCAGAGAACCCAACCCGAACTCAAGGCCCTCCGTCAAGACTCTGAAGACCTCAAGTCCACTCGCCAGGAACTCATTGTGAAAGCTAATGAGATTCGCGACCTTGAGAAACGCGAGAAGGATCTCCGTTCAGAACTAAGTAAGACCCAGCGGATAAGTGCTGACCGGGAAGCTGAGATTAAGACCCTAAGGGAGAAGCTTGCGTCCGAGGAGAGGACGCGGCTTAAGCATGAGGATGCTCAAAGGGTTACTGGTCGTGATATGCGCAGAGCGCAGGCTGAGAAGGTTGAAATTGCTGCAAGGGAAGAGAAAGCTACTCGGGAGCTGCAACAAGTCCAGGAGGAACTCAAAAAGCTGAGGCCTACGGTTCAAGATCTTGAAGAGAAGCATGAGGCGTTGCAGCGTGAGGCCAAGAAGCTCAAAGAAGATGCGGATCTTAAGAATCAGCAGCATTCGAACGTGCAATCTTTAGTCAGCAGCATGCGAGATGAGGCCAGTGAACTGAGAGTCCAGTTGCGCGAAGCTCAGTCTCAGGCGGAATCCGTCAGCGAAGAGTTGATCGAAGTCCAGAGACTTCTTAGTGAGAGAACGAGGGAAGCTGAGACCATGAGGCGGTTATTAGCCGATGTTGACGAAAGGGCGGATACTAAGGTTCGTGAAATTAGAGCCCGGCTGGAGGCTGCCCAGGAAGAAAGGGATCGTATGGAGGATGAATCAAGTGCGTTGGCACGCCGGAAGACTCGAGAGACTGAGGACTTGAAGGCGAAGTTGAGAGATTTGGAGAGAGATGTCAAGAAGTTAACGTTGGAAAAGAGCGAATTGGAGTCTCACGAACACGATATTCAGAATCTGAAGCAGGAGCTTGAATCAAAGGAATCGGAGGTTACTAGGGAGCTTGAGGAGACCAGGACGGCGGTTACCGATTTGAGGAGTGCGCTTGAGACTTCGGAAAAGCAACTTCGGAATGCTGAAGAGCAAAAAGGGGATCTCAGAGCTCTGTTAGAGGAAACAAAGCAGCGGTTTGACCGCGCGCAACGAGACCTCAAGGCTGCCCAAGTTCGTCTTGGATCATCGAATACGAGATCGTCTATGGAATCGACAAGATCTAGTAGTACGGTGACGGTCCCTGGAGGTGTTGATCCGATGTATGTCAAGACTGTCATGTTGCAGTTTTTGGAGCAGAAGGATGCGAGGTTGAGAACGCAGTTGGTGCCCGTTTTGGCCAGGCTTTTGAGCTTTAATGAGTAAGTTCATAAACGAGAGAGACTTATATTTGGGAAGATGACTAACAATTCCTATAGCGCGGATACGAAGAAGTGGATGAGCGTTGTACAGGCTATGGGGAACCGTTAGGGTAGTTAGGAGAAATGTGAATATACTGTTTAGCTGTTTGTATATTATTAGTTTTTGGGTATCAATTAGGAGTATGATTCATAGCTTCGTAGAGAATAAAGGCATTTCTCAATGAGCGCACAAGTACTTGTGATTACTGGTGATGAATGTTAGGGTTTACTTGGTAGGTAGATAGCATAGGCCACCGGCCCCACATGTCCCACTTCTTTTGATATATATTGACACGGAACGGGGCACGTGGTGGACCCACAATAGACTACAGTTTATAACATGAGCTATTAAGCCGATGAGGCTAAATCTGAAATATGCATAGCAGATATCACATATAAGATATAGAAGTAAATCCAAGTGGCTAAGAAATATTGAAAACTAGATATGTAGACACTAAATAGGAAACATGGGGCAATCACCCACTTCAAAATTAAATAAAAGATAAAAGCACAAACAAGACATGAGAAAAGGTGGAATTAAAATCAGAACACATGATAAAACGTGGGAAACAAGGTATAGTTGATACATGAAAGTGGGCGGACTGGGACCGGATACAAACTTAGTATGTACTTCTCAAAGAAAGGCTGGAGTCTGTGGTAGAGAAGGTCTGCGCTGACGTGAGTCTGCGGGATACAAACTGAGATGGGGTGTTGAGATAAATGAAGTGGGGTGGACATAAAATGGCGATCAACACTGCTTTGTTATCAATGGAAACTGATGGGACTAATAGCAGATGGGAGCATGACAATCAATGTTCATGCGAAATGGACAGAGTCGTGGGGTATAACAGAACAAAAACATAACTAGACAGATCGAAAAAAGAAAAAGAAAAAAAAGCAAGACACGTAAGTGGAGACGTAGAAACAATAGTCAAAAAATGTGGAAAGAAATGAGAGGCGGCCATTATGGACGGGGTATTCATGTAGTCTTTTGAACAGGCGACAGATCAACCTGTCCCCGAAATTTCTGAACCCAGGACTCATCAAGCCAGCCAACTGCCTCAAAAGCAGTATAGAGACGAGAGGCCTTATTGACATCAATATGGCATGCGGTTTGGGCGTCAGTCTTTCGAAAAGTCTTACCGCGCTCAAGGCAGTCAAGACGAGACAAGAACAGACGACGTTTGCTAGTCAAGTAGGTCGCACAGTCCAACCGGAGAGTCGACGCCAGCGTGACCTCCTGAGGGTGTAGAAGATGAATATAGGCATCATGCTCCAGATTGATTGGGTTGCCCTTCCAATCAGTCTTGAGCACAGCTGATGTAGAGGCGTCAAGAGTAGTGATAGGAGGGCAGATGTCAGTGAGGTTGTTGAAATTCTTGTCCTCCCGACTGGCGATGGCACCACGGCGTCCAGACTCGCGCCCAAAGCCTTCCAAAGTGAAAACCCCAGACCCAGCAACACCTCTAGTGGCACCAGATGTGATGGCCCGGCGTGACCGAGGAGATGAAGCAGAGGCTACCGGAGTCTCTGGCATAGTGACAGGCTCGGCTGAGGCAGCAATGGCGACAGCATAGGCGGCAGATGCAGCAGTTGATGAGACGCTTGGCCTGACAGGGACGCTTTGAGTAGACCGACCGGCAGATCTAGCGTTCGTGCCATTAGTTTGGAGAGGACGATCGTTAGACTTCTTGATACGTCCATTGATAATCTTACTAGCAGCGACTCCACGGAAGTTTGAGGCAGCAGGAGCAGTTGTTACAGCGAGCTGCTCAACGTCCAAGGGGCTCTCAACTGAGGAAACACTGCTCTTCTTTTCGGAAGTAACAGTGTCTAGACACTCTTTCTGATAAGTGTCGCGAGCCTTCATGTACCGACTCTGTTCCAACTGACGTTCTTTCAGATAGTTGGGATAGTTGCGACGGTACATGTCATTGTAGCCACGGCCAATGAACTGCATGGATGCAGCACTGCCTAGCATCTGAGACTGGGTGCGATAGAGAGCGTTGTTCTGAGATTCAGCGACTCTGTCAAGGCAAGCGTGGATATCATGGCTGAGTTCACGAACTTGCTGACACGGACTAGAGGGAGTCTCAGATGCGAACAGAGGGGAGGAGGAGAGGACGGATCCCTCATCAGAGGTCTCATCCAAGATCATAGAAGCCGGAGACAGCAAGAGGTTCCGTGAAGGCGAGTAAGGCGAATAGGTGCTCAGCACAGCAGGTGGGGGGCTCAGGTGGGCATCAATAGCGGTAGTAGCCATGTGGGCATGGACGACGGGTGGTGATACAAGCGATGAGTGCTTGCCAGCAGCGTGGAGGCCACGAGTCTCGGAGACATGATGGGTGATTTCATAGACAGACGAGATGGGAACAGAAACAGAGGGTTTAGGCGGAGTGTGACCAGACATATTTGTGAGCGAAATGTGACTGGAAGCAAAAACCATGGTATGATGATTAAAAGTGAACAATGGAATATGATGGAGTAAATGAGGCCGAATAAAACAGCGAATATAAAAATGAAAAAAAAAAATAAGAACAAAGACTGAATATGAGTACGGGTATAGGATAAATCGAAGAAGCAGACTGAAATAGAACCAAGAGATATGCAAGTAGAGGGATTAGACTTAAGAGTGTGTGACGATGTGAAGAGCGTGATCAAGATGCGACAACGTAGATAAGTATCAAAGTGATGGAGTGTTAGTTTATCAGGTGATAGTAGTTAAATATGGGGAGCCTTTGTGTGGCTATAGCGCAGCGTGGATAAGAGAGAGATCTAAGTCTCTGCTCTGTTCACGAGAGCTCCGTGGATGCTTTGAGGAGGTCCGCAAATCGATAAACAACGTCTTTGAAATAGGTGTTGTTCCAAGCGGAATGGCGAAACGAGATATCAATCAATCACAAAAGGATTGAAGATATCGCGGCACCGACGCGGGACAAGACAGGAATAGGGAAAGTAGACACAGGTATCTGTAGCAGCAGAATATAGATGACGATGATGGGTAATCTCGGCCAACACAAGTCTGGGAGCTGGTAGAGTGGTATGTAGTGCTTGGAAATTATTGAATCAACTGGATGACGAGAGTTTCGTTGGTGATTTTAAGTGAGTAGATAGTAGAATATTCAATATGATGGCAGATAAAGAGACGGCTGGAAATAAATTTGGTTGATGATGCTGATCAAAGAACAAAAGAATGCAATAATTAGAGAAGAAAGTCCCAAATGACTAATGTGCAAAGATAGAGTTAAACGAGGTAAAAGTTAGGCAGGACAAATGAATCTGTGACTTTCCACAAGGTGAATGGCGACAGTGGGCTGATCAATCACTAACTGCGAGCGCAGACCAAGACAAGAAACGCAGCGAGTATAGTACAACTGGAGCGTTATTTCAAATACTGATGATGGCGGCGACAAGAGACCAAGAAGGTAGGGCCTAGAACAGAGCGGTGTCTAATAGTGATGATAAGGATGAACAACGATAAGAATGTGGCAAAGATGAGGCCGCAAAGCCAAGTCGACGAGAAAGTAGACTAAGTAGACAAAATGGCACAAAGGCAGTTACTTATGTACGACTGATGATACAATCGTTCGTGACTGCTTCTTTGAGCAGGCCAGTGTAAGTGTATAAAAAATATGGGGCCTTTCAATATGTAATTACTGTTTTGAGAAAAAAATGCGGAGCCGTTAGTCTCTTGATCCAATTGAAGCAATTGCGACTGCAGAATGAACGAGATGCTTCTCGAGAGTAATGAGATCTGGTGAATAATAGAGGCAAAGCTATCAAATGAAAGATGATCTGCTTGACGGAGGAGCCGCTCGCTGGTTCTGGTGAATGAAACAAACGATGTCAAGATGAGGACGGCACCAAAACAACAAAGAAAGCGCAGTGTTTAGGGGATGGTGTAAAAGTAAAAGTGAAAAGTAGAAAGAGAAGCACTATAGGGTAAGGCAGAGGCAGGCGAGAAGAAGGGAGAACCTGGAGGAGGAAAGCAAGCACCAAGCGTCGGGAGAAGAATGAAAGGCAAAATAAAAGGCAATACTAACTTAAAGAAGAGAACGATTGCAAATAGTATGGGTTGGGATAGACTTACTGATAACCACGAGAAGATACCCAGTTTGTATACTGTGTATTATGGGGGTTGTGACAGAGTCAAGATAGAGCCAGCGTGAGCCGATAATATACTTGCGGGCAGCACCTGCGAACCTGTGTATTTGTGTGTTCTAGCCAGGGCCAAGCGATTAATGTCCGCTGTGAAATAGTTGGAGACCGACCAGCTGGGGGATCTGACGGTCTGGATTGCTGAGCGGTTGATTGTCTGATTGTTATAGGTGGACTTTGGGGAGAGAGAGAGGCGATGACCAGAGGACTGGGGTAAAAGGGGTGGCGGATGGGCGAGAATCACAGGCAGAAAGCAGTAAAAAGGGAAGATAGCAACAGGGCGAAGAGTGGTCGACGTCTGGTTTATGGTGGATTTAGACCGCTGTTAGCTTGGGCTGGTGTTTGTGGCCTGCGGGAAGTGATGACTGATTTACACGGATGGGACGGTGAGTGGTAGTGAGAGGAAGAAAGAAACGGGCGCTGGAAGACTGGAAGAAAGGTAGGTATGATATAATCAACAAACAAAAAAAGTAAATGATTATAAAAGGTCCAGCAGAACTAGGACGACATATATGGAGATTTGGCGCTCCCTTCAAAAAAAAAAGAATAAAATCCAGAATTAATACCGTGAATCTGACGATATACACATGCGCACATACACTTCGAATGTACCGATATGTCAAGGAGATAGCGACAGCTGTATGCGTTTAGCCCTGATTTGGCACGTAAAAGACAGGCTTACGGTGGCAGGCTTAACAGTAGCTCAGTCTCTTGACAGAAACTTTGCTGACACCAGAACCAAGCATGAAATCAGTACAGGCAACAATGAGTGAATGTGACTCAATGATGACCTCCAACATGCGGTCAGTCAGGGCAGATAGGACGAGGGTACAAGAGGAGATAAGTGGACAAAGGGAATATGAGTACGGCGGGATATTCGTGTCTTTTACGTGGACAAGAGACTCAAGAAGCCAGTGGTTTTTGATTCTATATCTTGACCCAGCAGAAAGATGGATTCGCATGGCATGAGAGACATAACTAAAAGTCAATGATGGCCTAAAACGGAGACTGCCAACATCATGCGACGCAATCGGACAGGTCTACATATTAACGCCGACGCTACGCTACTTTTGGTCTCCTGTTTTTTTCTTCAGGACGGAACGAATGAACACCGAGCAACAGCGACAGCAACAGCTGTGGTGATTTTAGACTTTATATGCTTTATTAGTAATGGGGCCGGTCATGAATCCATCAACCATTTTATCACGGTAGTATTATCAAGAAGACATAGAGAGAATAAACTCGCGCCAGGAAAAAAAAAGGTGGTGCGAGTTATAGGTGGGGCACGTAGTTACAACAGGGTCCTCCTCATGTGGTGCCAAATGAGACACCAGAGTGACGATGACTTCAATAAAGGTGGGCCGAGGAATCATTAATTTACAGTCTAGCTTTCTGTTGGTCTTAGCCTTGTTGTAGACGCAGCAGATAGAATGGCAACGGGCTGCTGTGCGTCCATGGAGAAAGCGAGGCTATGAATTGACGTCACCAGGTCAAGAGCCGAGTTGGAGACAAGAGACGGATGCCTCTATGAAGATTATCTGCCTGTCTATTTTTCAAAGCAGCGCGACGCTATGAAGCCAGTATAGTATTGGAGTCTTACCAGGAGATAATAATAAGTTGAGAACTAAGAACAAGCATCTGTGTGTTCCCTAACCCCAAAATGATTGGGTGTCAGTCACCTATTGTTTTTGATAGTGCAGCATCAGTTCCCAATTCGTGATTGTTGATATCAACAGCCCATCTGATAGCGTTATCGCATCGCCATAGAGCCCCAGGATGAGCTGGCCACCTGAACTTGCTGGCTGCACTCGCTAGTTTCTAGTTGCATGCGTCTTTGTGCTTGTTCCCTGGAATCTCTCACACGTAAAATTGCCCTGACACTGCAGTGATACTCTGCGAACCCCAAAATGAGACAGGGACAAACTCCACAGTCACAAACGGACACTTTTCATGGCTGGCTTAGGCTCATGATGACCTATCAGCGTCAATATATCAATGACACATGATTGACTTCTAGCGCTATATAGAGAATGCATGTGCACTTATCGGCTCCTCCAAGTCAGGTCACCAATTGGACACACAGCCCACGGAGTAACTGGAATTGTTGCGTTGGCTCGCTCTCATTCTTATGCATCGCGGCGTGGTCCTGGTCCTGGGTTGCGTCAGTTCTCAATAGTCTGACGATTTGCTCGACGTCCCTAGGCACCATCAAGGCTTCAATCTCCCTCCACCCTCCTTATATCCTCCCTCCCTCCAGTCAGACAAGAATAGAAAAACACAAAAACCACAATTGTTGTCGTATGAGCTGTCAATGCTTATGGCCAATACGCAGGGCCTCAATTAACCAGTACTCCTGCTCAATAACCGTTGTTGTTTGTTCCTAGCAGACCCTGCTAAGGCTCACCTCACAATTGGCGGAGATCTCCTCATTCGGGTGAGTCCTCAGGCGATTGCATCGGGGGGCTGTGGGTTCAAGTGCCTGGCCGGCCCGATAGAGATGTTCCGCAACCAGAGAGACTGTTACATATCTTCACCTGAGCTTGAAAGCTTTAGTGATTCGGCGTGGTGCCATGGTGTCCGTGATATCGTCGCTTTCAAGCTACACGATCCCAATTCACAAAACTCTGCCAAAGGAAAACATTAATCCCTTCATTTGCTTGACAAGTCAAACTTCAGTTATCGCGAGTAGTTAACAAGACAGCCTAGATGCATGGCGAAGAAAAAAAAGCAACAACATAAGGGCAAATCCGCTTTCGACAGAATAATTAAGACAATATGTTGGTCTTTGGGGCTTGATTGTTGGAGATTTGGTTAAAATGCGGCGTTGTTGGTGATCTAGCCAAGACCCTGTCCTGCATATCTGCAACCAGTTGTTTTTGAGGTCGTTCGAACATGGCAATTCAAGGCGAATGTTCTGCACAAGTCAGCTTTCCTTGCACAAAACAGGTGCACAACTATGGGCCAGTTCATAGGCCTACAGAATACGCTTCATACTTGTACAAATAATGCACAACTGACCCATGCAGACCCCTGTTGACAACCCCTGTATTGTTCTCTCCAAACGCCTGCTCCTGCTAAAGACACACCACCTAAACACACTAATGGCTACGCCCCAAAGCCTGGACACTGAAAGGTACATTACCCATCTCTAAAAGGTACTTTCATGCCACGGTCGCAGGCATTTGCATCACCCATCCCTCTCTTATGCTTCTTATGTTTTCCCTGGCGCACACTGTGCTTGTTTAAATCATTCTCCAGCCTTGCTCCGACCTGTGCAACGCACATGGCCAACAAGTCTAATAAGCGGCTGGCTCGTGATGACATATGTGTAGTGTTGGCGGGGTTTGTACCTAATGTACTAATGAGGTGGCTAGCTATAAAACTGGCCATATTTTGAAGTGTGAGCTGGCACATGCTTGAATTCTCGTCTTCTTTTTTTCTTCTTTGTATTGCCAACACTGTATTGCTAGATACTAGACATTGGTGAGCGTAGATAGCGTTTTGAGCTCAACCACAGATATATGCCTATATGCAAATATACACATAATAGATATACAACAATACGGATTATGCATATACATGAGGTTACTGTTGTTGTGTTTTGTGAGATTTCAGCTGTTAGTAAGTGATGGGTGGGGCTTGTGAGATAGTCTTGATCCTTTGAGATTCTAGGGTTTGTGTTAAAAATGAATGGAGGAGCTTGGCACAGGATACACTTAGGTAATTAGTGCTGTTCTAGTTGTGGTCTGGCAGTGACTTACTAACAACTCTACAGCTTCAATTAAATGCATAAGATAGTGCATCTATCAAGGGGGTTGTTGATGTTTCTAACATAACAAAGGATGCATCATAATGAGATAGGAAACGACGAGTCAGCATCGAGTATGCAAGCTCATGCTACAAGTCTTGATCCCACAAATTCTGCGAGACCCCCGCTCTGAGTTTGGTGCAAAGATGAGCTTTGTTCAGACGTGCCTGATGCTAATTATATGTGTGAATGCGGATGTGCTGTTGGGCTTTTGCGTGTATGATTATTGATAGGCGGCGGCTCAGTGGCCAATAGGAAGTGAGAAAAATACGGTCCCTTCTCATCCTGCCATAGAAGCTTTTTTATCTCTCTCGTGGCTTCTATACAATCCTCAGCACCAAGGTTAATAGAAGCAAGAGCGGGCGAAACCCCTTCTCCATGCGGAGTGTCTTTCTATGAACGGCAGGTTGCTCCACCGTTGTTCCCAGATAGAAGGGCTAGAAAAGAAATCGTAGGCAGAACAGCATCTTTTTGTAGAAGGGACAGCTGGAAGTCTGACTGTAGAAGGCACTTGACAAATCCAGGCTAAGAATTGGAAACTGGGTCTACAATCATCCATTCCATCCATTCCATCCATTATGCATCCTCCCTGCCATTTGTGTTTTTTGTCGGTCCCTCGCCCAGAAAATCGTGAGCTTGATTTTTAGCACTCAACTTCTTTTCGACTCCCGACTTCCGGTTTGTAGGAGCTGTCGCTGTATTGGTGGTTTCATCTCAATTATTGTTCGTTGTCTTCAAGAAAGAAAGCGACTCTTTATTCGTCACCAGCATTTTTCTCATCATCCTCGAGTACTGCTTACCAGCGTTTACACGTTGATTTCCTGCTACTCATACAACAATAACAACGACACCATATCGAGGCCTGACGTCAGCGTCCGTCGCCACCCCGCGCAACTATCCCTTTGATTCATTCATTTACCCCAGTTCTCGTTATCAGTATTCCATCTTTATCCCTAGACCTCGCGACTAAGCCTATCCAGATTGTCTACAGACAAAGCCCGAACATCCACTCATTCACGAAATCACCACTACTATCACTTTACATATCCACGCCGCATCGACTACTCCGCGCGCTGTTCGCCATCACCATTACTGTAGTACATACTACTGCGCTGTACATTGATCCTAATCCCGCGGTTATTGTGCAATAATATCTCGATACATCTTCAGTATCAATTTATCCGCTACCAAATCGGCATATATTGTGGATCCCGACCTCTCCCCGGTGCCGTTTTTGACTCCGACAAACACCGGAATCACACTCAACACTGGTCCACTGTCTCAACGAATCTACTCATAAGTCACCTTCCGAATATCTCCGCTCTGCTATATATACTATTGAAACAATATTCGATATGACCGACGTTGCGTCAAACTCAATTCCCATGCCTAACAACAACTCCCCTGCCGGCCCCTCGTCCGCTGGGACCAACGGCTTGACGGTCACCTCATCGCCGGCAGTCCCCGCGCCAACAAACAACGGCAATTCAGATACTCAGTGTGCCACTGATTCCGTTGATGTCAATGGCAACTCAGATGTGGCGCTTGCGAAAAAGCGTAAGAAGGACCTGAAGCCCATAATAACGACTGAGGCTTCGTCCGAGTAAGTTTCACTTGTGTTCCCATGCTTTCAGTTAGTCTTTTTGGTTACCTGTGATGTTTTAGTTGCACATCGCGTGGAATAACAACAACACAAACGTTGCTGTCGATCTTATCCCATTGCTGTTTTGTATTTTTCTTATTTTTCGTGGGGATTTTTTTTCTTCTCGTTAGCTGTTCTTCTCCCTTTGCGGCTCTGGCCATTTTTATGTGGAGGCTCCGCCATGGCTCCATCGCAACAACTCAAATAGCACAGCTTCAGTCTCTCTCATTTTGGGAACCGCTCGAAAATCGGCTTGGTTGACTGCAGACTGTAATTTCAAGTCCCTTTGTATCGAAGTCGATATTCTGTGTGACGAATTCAAGCCTGGCCACAAACTCAGATGGGCCCCTGCCGGATGTCGCAAGCCATATTGACCTGAACGCCATACAAAGTTATATTAAGCTATATTACCAGACGTCTACTTGAGGATCTCGTAATAAATGGCTTAGTTGTCTCGAGGTGTCTCAATTGAAGGCCTTACGGATATATTGCCTCATGACTTTCGTTGTTTTATTACCACCACCCAATCAAATGCACACAGGCACTTTCAGTTACATACCTTTGTTTGACTTGGAGAGTAGCTAGAGTGCCCCTCTTTCATAGCCCCATCATTCTCTGCTCCTGCTTGCCAACTTCCCCTCACCAACAGAGCCCATGACTGCGCAAACAAGGACGAGCTCAATGGACACAGTCCCAGGCTAGATAGGCTTGCCAGGCTTGCCCAGACCACATACAATAATCCCTGGCATATATATCAATGATGACTTAGAGTTTAAGTTTTCATCCTAGGTATCTATCTGCGTGCGGTGCGGTATCCTGGAAGAGTGTCTATGTTTCAATGGCCTGTTGAAATGTCTCTATCAAGCCGAGTGCGACCTCGTGTATTTTGCCTTTTAAGCCAGCGCCTATATTCAGTCGCCATTGACATACATATGGAGAAGTCTGGTGATCAAGTCAGATGCCTCTGGGATTCTCTTCCTCTGGATCAAAGTACATTTTGGACTATCGACCATTATCGGTTCCAGGCTATGTCAGCAGACACTCCATCCGCGCTCTATATCGCCTTGTTTGCTTTATCTGCTACATGTGGAAAATAGCATGCAAACCCCAAGCGCCGGCCATGGCTCTGCTGAGGTACTGCCCCCGCCAATTGAGGCCAGGGTTAGTTAAGTGACGTTCACCATGGACAGGATGCACTTTGGCGGTATCTGATGGATTTCGGACATGCATCTGTTGTTCCTATCTTGGGTCTGGTGGTGTTTCGAATTCACTTCACCATTTCTTTGGCGAACGGCAGAACTCGTACCGTCTCCCTTGTCTTTGGGTGCTCACAGCAGACTGCCTACAGTACTATCTTGGTGCCAGTTGTCCATGGATTATTATTAGTCCTGGCTTTGGTAGAGTGCATCTTGAGCGTTTTTGGCCACCTGGATGCAGATTCCCTTACAAAAAGAGGCTTTTGCTTATATTTGATCTCGACAATTATGTGTTGCAGTTTCGGATTCTTTGGCATCTATGTTTATTCATTTAAGCGTCTTTGTTGTATGTGTAGTTTGCGCATAGCTTCCCACTTCAGTGCCTGGTTGTTGCAGATTTAACAATCAAAGAAGATTAGAATCGTCTCTTTGTTTTCCCCA
Source organism: Catunica adiposa (assembly GCA_001640685.1). NCBI lineage: Eukaryota > Fungi > Ascomycota > Sordariomycetes > Microascales > Ceratocystidaceae > Catunica > Catunica adiposa. The sequence continues at coordinate 25,069 of LXGU01000148.1, forward strand.
TTATTTCTGTTCCCCAAGTACTTGTACCAGAACGAGTGTACTGCAAAAGTTACAATCTCTGATTCCTTGGTCAGAAAGCTTGATGGCCACCATCTCGTGTCATTATTGAACTGTCTATCTTAAAGGATAGCCACAAAAATTCTTTATTTTTGTTGCCTTTGTATCTGGTCTCTCTGGAAGAATTTGACGCTCTTGCTGCACAAAGTGGTTCAAAGATTATACTTTCCTCTCGTTCCCGTTTCTGCCGATTTTATCATCTCATATTGAAATATTCACCTAGTCTTGACAAATTCCTCATCGATATCATTTCATCTTCATCCACACCAGTATCGCACAATTTCCCAAACAATAATACTTGGTTTCAGTCCATTTTGCAATTCCGCCCAGCAAGCGCTCATTCCATCGTTCCTCTTAAGCACATTCGCCTGTGCTCGCTCCCGCTCCTTGTTTGTTCCATCTAGCCAGGGCTTATTTTTTGATTTTTTTTCTTTTTGGTGGTAGTAGCTATTGCTTGTTTCGCTATTAGTTAGCTATCCTTCATCGGTATCATCACGATAGCAATCGATAGCCTTTTCTCCTGTCTTGCTTGGTCTTCCAACTTTCCAAGAAATTTCCATTCTTAGTCGCTGCGTCCCCCATACCCTTCGCTACTTCGCTCCCCGATAATCCACCCCGCCAGAATGCCTCCAGGCAAGACCTCCTCCAAAAAGCTTTATGCGAAGACTCGGTACATTCCTCCCCCTTCTCAAATGATAGCTTAAACCCCCCTCTTCTTCCCCTCGCAAATGTGTTCGAATATCAAGTTTGGGAGAAACTGGCTTGGTGCAAGTGAATTCATGCCCGCGGTATTTGTCGTCTTTATGCCCCACGTTTCACCTTTTTTCTTGTTTTCCAAGTCGCGGTAATTCAGTAGGCGTTGTTGCTAGTAGCTACCAGCCCTGTAGCCGTTGACATCATCAACACAGACGGCCAGCACTGCCCCTCTTCTCTCCAGCATTTCTCCTTCTACAACACCTTGAACTCTAGCCAATCCACATTGGCTACATAGACTGAGAAGACGATTGATAACCAACCATTATGGCTCTTATTGAAACTATTACTAACCGTCTACTTTTGTATAGCAACCTCGCTCCTGGTCTTGGGACTCCCAACTCCGCATCCTCAGCCGACGAGGGTGCAGGTGCCGAAAATACTGCCGACGAGGAGGATTCAGAAGACTACTGCAAGGGCGGGTACCATCCCGTGACCATTGGTGAGGAATTCAACAATGGGCGTTACACTGTGGTCCGGAAGCTCGGCTGGGGTCACTTCTCAACTGTCTGGCTCTCACGCGATAACCAAAACGGCAAGCACGTCGCCCTCAAGGTCGTTCGGTCTGCAGCCCACTACACTGAGACCGCTATCGACGAAATTAAACTTCTCAATAAGATTGTTCAGGCAAAGCCTGATCACCCCGGCCGCAAGCATGTGGTCAGCCTATTGGACTCCTTTGAACACCACGGCCCGAACGGCAAGCACGTGTGTATGGTATTTGAGGTTCTCGGAGAGAACCTGCTTGGCCTGATCAAGCGTTGGAACCACAGAGGCATCCCGATGCCGCTCGTCAAGCAAATTACCAAGCAAGTACTACTTGGTTTGGATTACCTTCACCGCGAATGCGGTATCATTCACACGGACTTAAAGCCGGAAAACGTGCTTATCGACATTGGAGATGTCGAGCAGATTGTGAAGAAGGTTATCAAGGGAAACTCAGACGACAAGGAGAACAACCGTAATGGCCGTAGACGCCGTCGGACTCTTATCACGGGCAGTCAGCCTCTTCCCTCGCCCCTTCACACCAGCTTCAGCCACAATGGCAACCCATTTGCCTCAGGATCTGCCAGTCTTGGTCAGGTTCTTGATGGTCATGGTAAATCTGATGACCAAAAGCAACGGGAAAAGACAGCGTATGTACCCCTCCCCCCTTTATCTCCCTCTCCTCCCTCCATCGCGAGCGACTATGCCTGAGTCAAAGGTCGCCCGCTAACAACCCTTTTTCCAGTGATTCCCTCAGTAAGGACTTGTCTGATGTGTCTCTTGACAAATCTCCCAGTGACAAGCGCAAAGACGACGATGCTCATTTGAACGATATCATCAGCGTCAAGATTGCCGATCTGGGTAACGCGTGCTGGGTCAACCATCATTTCACAAATGATATTCAGACTCGCCAATATCGGTCGCCAGAAGTTATCCTGGGTGCAAAGTGGGGTGCCAGCACAGATGTGTGGAGTATGGCCGCCATGGTAAGTGAAGTGAATCAATGCCATGATAGCTCCATGTACATCATCACGTAGAAAACAGGCTAACAAAGAACAGGTGTTTGAGTTGGTTACGGGTGATTATCTCTTTGATCCTCAGTCTGGCACCAAGTATGGCAAGGATGACGATCACATTGCGCAGATTATCGAGCTGCTAGGTCCTTTCCCACGATCACTTTGTCTCTCGGGCAAATGGTCTCAAGAAATCTTCAACCGTAGAGGCGAACTTCGAAACATCCATAGATTACGTCACTGGGCGCTTACAGATGTGTTGAAGGAGAAGTATCATTTCTCCGAAGGAGAGGCAAAGGAGGTCTCTGATTTCCTGACTCCCATGTTGGAGTTAGTGCCAGAGAAGCGGGCAAATGCCGGCGGTATGGCAGGGCATTATTTCCTGGAGAATACGCCGGGAATGAAGGGTGTGAGGATCACAGGGTTGGAAGTGGGGTCAAGAGGGGAGAGTATTGACGGGTGGGCTTGTGAGACGAGGAAGAGATAAGGGTAGTGAAGGCATAAGATGAGACAAGATAAGGGATCTAGAGTATCTGGTGATATGTCGATTGTTGTTGAAAGAATTGAGGTGAAAATTTCGCATGATTGATCAGACAGGGAATAGAAAGTGATCTATTGTGCTACGTCATGATGTCCTTGGTCTTTTCTACTATCTAGTATTCCTCTACCTCAACCTTGACAGCCCAGTAGCTGTTAACTTACTTTCTTGCCTGCTTCTTCGTTCCAGATTCTATTTTCCTGTTCTGATGCTTGACGATAGCATGAAATAATATAGACTTCCCAATTGCGTGTGACCACATACATATCATATCCCAAGGGTCCATGAGACAAACAAAACCAAGTGACGTTTATAATGTGTGATAGTAGTAATAGTAGTAGTAATTATGAATTCCCAATTTACCGACCCGACGCCAAAGACAATAACAAGATGAAGAAATCCAAAAAGAAAATAAAGGAAACAAAAAAGAATAATCAGCCGAATATCAGGATATACACTCAATAAACACATTCTTCTTCTCCTCTTCTACGCATTCCTCCTCTTAGCCTTCGACGCCATCCGTCTAAACGCATCCACACCGCTAGCACCAATCGGTCTATGATCACCATTTGACCTGGGAGCCCCAGTAAACGTACTGACGGGCGCAACAGTGTAACTGACGGGGCGGTCCATAAGTCGGGCGCGTCCGGAGTTATCAGGGACGGCAAGGGCGCGGGCGCGCTCTTGTTCGTGTTGCGAGAGACTGGTGGCTGGTTGGGAGAAACCGAGTTGGGAAGACTGCTGGTGTTGGGCGAGTTTGGCAGCTCTGTATATGACATATTAGTATGACGAGCGGGGAATGGTGCCGGAATGGGAGGGACATACTGGTAATCGAATGTGGCGGATTGAACATGTCGTTTGCGGTAATCGTCGGTACGTCTCAAGATGGGACGGGACCAATCGCCGATGAGCTTTTCAGCCATACGCTTGATCTCAACTTGCGGTTTCTTCGACTTGGTGTAAAAGTACACGACCTTGCCCAAGCCACTGCTTAGAAGCGCATCTTTGTTGATGGGCAACTTCATAAGCGCTGTGAAGACTTCGCGCTGAATGTTGTATGCAGGGATACTGCCATCGTAGAGGGGCTCAAGGAAGAAGCGGATAGCCTGGAGGAATTTGGTCTCGGGATCGCAGACAGCGGCTTGGGCGGAGTTACGGTTCATCATAGAGACAACTTGGGGAAGGATGCGGAGTTTGTGAATAGCAGGTTGACCGGCTTCGCGAGCATCATGGTCAGCCTGACAAGCGCGCTCCATTTGGACGGTAAGTTCGTTGATTTGTTCGTCAATGGGGTCGTCAAGGTCCTATCAGACTGTTAGTAAGCGATACAAAGTCAAAGGGCAGGTTAGCAAATCTACATACCGCCTCGTCCTTCTTCTTGCGAACTTTTTTGGGTGCCTTGCCAACATTATCAAGGAGGTGCTCAAGATTCTTTTTGCGGCGTTCCTCGGGCGTCAAGTTTTCATCCTGAGGCTCCGGGCTATTTCTATCTTCCCGGGCATCTGTGTTCCGGGCTTTACGAGGGCGCTCTGGGGCATCGGGAGCATCCGACATTTCAATATCAGTATCGCGCGACCGCTTCTTGTCGCGGCGGCTTTGCGAGGAGCTCCGGACCTCCTGGTCATCGAGAGGGACCTTGCGTTTGGCAACCTTGAGAGTACGAGTGACATTCTCGTCGATAGTTACGGGACGATCTTCAATGTTCGCATTGTTGGGGTCGTAGTCTTCGGCATCAGCGTCGTCAACTTCGTCGAGGAGGTCGTCAACGGGGGCGTCAACAGTGCTATCGTCGATCTCTTGAAGGTCTTGAGTGGCGATGGGGGCTTCAGAGTCTGACATGATGATTGGTTTGCGAAAAGACAAGCAAGATAGTATTCAAGGGAATTAGATAGCAACGGTGACAAAGTGTAAAGAAATTATTTTAAGGAATAGTCGCCTTGTCAATTGAAGGGTTATTCGGCCAGCTTCAGTATTGTGGCAGACTGAAGCTCAAGGGTAAGAAATAAATTATTGAACTGTATATTTTTCCAGATACAGCGTCATGATACTGGGTCCGGCGCAAAGCGTAGCCTTGAAGCGTCAAAGACAAATTCCTAGGCCCCTGTCGCGCTGCAATTCCTCAGCCTTCCCCCTCTGAAATACCACGTGACTTGGCGTTGATTACCAGGTCTCTAACTGGTAACTATAGAGGGTGTGACCGCCCGTGAGCCCTGTATTGGTGGTGCACGGCGCGTGGCTAAAGCTAATGCTAATATATGTGCTGTGGCGGGTTGCCCCCCTACTTACTACTTACTGTGCTCTAAGCTTATGCATTGGAGTCAAAGGGAATTTGTTTACTCAGAAAAAAATAAAGCAAAACATTAAGAGTTCCGACTTAAGATTCATGCGCCGGGGTTTAACTGACCAATACACTCAATATACAGTCACCTTAGTGGCTTCATGCATGAATTTGTGTTTTCTTCCTTGACATCTGCCACCTGACGATCTTTAAGACCTTGCATCTTCTTACTCGTGATTTCTGACGAGATCTAAATCTTGTTCTTTTTTGTCCTTTTTATAATGCTTCTTTCTATTTGTCGCCAATAGAGCTGCTTTTTGTTCATTGCCGATCGGCAATCATCCCATCACTACAATCATAATATCCATATATACCGTATATACACACACCCGCCACGAACCTCAGTATCCCACCCATATCACGCATCAGCTTGATCTCATCTTGTACTACCAATTGACTCGACCTCTCGTGCAAAGCCTTCTACGAACCTGCCAACAAAAGCTTATAATCTACACGCTTCCACTAAACTTCAGATCAAATGGAAAAACGTAGCTACGAAAGCCCCATGGAATGGGAATATCAGGGGACTGGGCCCGTGGATCACAACAGTCCCTTTGTCAAGCACATGAATACGAACAGTTTGGGTCAATCATCGCAAACACCGGCTAAATGTACGTGATGCCATCGTGCGTCTGTAATATGGGAAAGTTCAGATACTAACAGTTTCTTGTGCAGCCATCTTTCAAACTCCAATGCGAGCAACTCCCAGCGTCTTTGGATCACCTAATCCTTTCGCCAGGCCTACGGTTGCTCCACTTCCCTCGACACCTTCAAAGGCTCTTCAACCACTCGGCCAGTTCACTCCTAAGCTACCACCATCGGCTGCCGCGCCGTTTCGCAACCCCGCTTTCACAACCCCACGCCTATTCAATGACTCGTTTTGCTCAGAGACCGACACGAGTCCTGCGTTGACCGAGAAGACGTCAGATATTGAAATGGAAACGCCTGAGGCTGATCGTACGGACGACTCGTTCGCCACTATCACGCCATCGAAGGTTGATAAACGCTACCGCTATGTCAAGCGACGCCCTGGCCGGGGCGAGATTCCGAGGGCACACAAAGACTTTTCTCAGGATGACGTGATTCGGAAGAGGACGCGCCAGGTATTGGACAGAGATCAAGCAGGTGGAAGATACAGACCAGACCAATATGTCGAGGGCTCCGATTACGAGACGGAGGATGACCGGCGGCCTATGTCAGCCTCCTCGATGGAAAGTATTCACCCCCGCAAGAAAGACCGCGATCATCATAAGGTAAAGAAGGATGGATGGATTGGCAGAATGCTGAGGGCTATGGAGGACCACCCAAATGCACCTGAGAACTTCTACAAGTGGGTTCAAGTGTGCTTCAATGTGGCTATCTTCTCGGGTGTCATGTTGTTTTCTTGGCAGATTATCGGAGCTATAAAGTCGGATCTGGACAAGGCAAACGCGGCAGCGAGAGCCAACTCAATTAATGAAGTACAAGAGTGTACTACAAACTACATAGAGAACAGATGTGGACAGGCTGGTGGTCCGGTTCCGTATCTGAGAGATCGGTGTTCGGAGTGGGATGTCTGCATGCAAAGAGATGTTGATGCGGTCATGAGCATTAGAGTAGTCATTCGGGAGATTGCAGAGATTGTCAATGAGTTCTCAGGCACTATGCAGTTTCGTTCTTGGGTAAGCTTGTTTTTCTATAGCGATTCGTTTTTAAGTGAATTTCTTGCTAACGTCATTCTCTTGTAGCTTCTGGTCGGCGGACTCTTGTTCGTCTCGATTTGCGCCGCCAACATGTCTCTCTTCCGCTCTATCCAACCCCGTTCCCCCCCGCCTCCACCTGCCCAACAGTCAGCAGTCCCGCCCGTGACTCCTTTTGGTGGCCATCCCGACCCTAACCAGGGGTATATGTACGTCCCGCTGCAAACTCCCTCAGTTCGTCGCCACATGGCTATGATGGATGACAACTCGGAGATGGACGAGCCACGGTCGGTCAGACCGCCGAGGATGCATGCGTTGATGGCGGGGCCGCATACACCGAGTAGCGCGAGCAGAAGAACTCCGTATAAAGGAGAATTCAGACCTGACTTCCGGGACAGGAGCATGAGTCCCAGCAAGCGGAGCCCCAGCAAGCTGAATGGGTTTCGGTGAATAGGGAGTTGAGGATGACATGATGAGTGTTTGTTCATAAGTGTCTGGGTCTTTGGTACTGAATTCATTTGTGGCGGTTATTGACTTGGGTGTTTTGAGTTATGGTTTGTGTTTACTTGGGAATCTGGAATAGGTTATTTACTTGGTCTCTTCATGGTGATAGCGTTTACTTTTTAGCATTTTGTTGGTGGTCAAGGTGGAGTAGAAGGCGATGTTGTAAGTTTCTTATATGTTAATTTCAAGCATAGAATATGATATGAAAATGTTAAAGATATTGTTCAACGTGGTGACTAACAATGGATAAGCACAGCTTTTGTGAACAATGGCATTGATCGTATTGTGTGTGGTTAGGGTTTCATCGGGTTAATATTGGACTACGGCAGTTGATCGGATACGGATACAATTATCGATTTATTGTCCGAGGAAGGGATCCTGGGCAAAGAATCCAGGATTAGTCTTGGACTAGAAATGCATGAAATTTGTTGGCGATTTAGATAATGATATTAAATTCAGATATCCGGAAGATTGTTTTCCAGTGGTGTCATGATGTTTCGTTCTTGAGGTTGGGAGACAAAAATTAGTAGATAATTTCATTACCTGGGTCCTGTAAATATATATAGAATTATAGCAATTTCCATTGGCTAATTCGCATCTTATATATACTCGTAACGTCGACTAGATATCACAACTTAGCCGGCAAAAATATATTTATAATTACCAGAGTCGCTTTTGAAATCGTACTCAGCCCATTGCTTATCATGTCTCACCACATTATTGTAATCCTTCGACGCTACTCAACGTATCTCCTGCCAGGGCCCACTTACGATAAACGTGGTGGTGGGAATTTGACAATGGCCGTTGACTCGATTCAATTATGTACGAGGGATTGAGGGTTATCTATGGAGGGGCGGGTGGTGCATGGTGGGTGGTGCATGGTGGGTTAGATAGCTATCTATTGCCTTGCATGGTCTAGTCTAGGGTGTACTTGTGGGGAATATTTTGCCGGATGTTAGTGAGACCAGGAGCTGATCTAGGAAATTGACTGGCTGGACAATAGATAGGGCGCTGTTTGGCTATCTCCGGGATGCTTAGTTTAATGTATATTGTATTGTTGTAATTAATTGATGCGAGGATAGACAAGTGTTGTTATCGGGACACCAAGATGTGACTGCCGTCATCGGATCGGATTCTTTCCTATATAAAGTGCACTTGCGCCTGCAACACCTTGTCTTTGTAAACTGCCGGATTGAGACAAAACTGCCTACGTCACTACCGCCTTTAGTCAAGCCATCCCTTTGTTGTAGCTTAGTTCCCAGACGGGAATCTAGCTCTTAAGTTCCTGCCAAGGCTATCGAAAGCCCAGTTTGTCTTGGCGAGTTTCTAGAAGTCTCAATACCAGAAATCTTCTTTTTCTCTATAAACTCACAGATAGCTTCCTTCACATCATCGCCATGTCTCTGGATAATAAGGCTCCTTTGAGCATCACCCCTTCTCTACAGGGCGATTCAAACAGCGCCCTCGAAACAGGCACGGCTGATGAAACCTACATTATCGACCCCATAGCCGAACGCCGCCTCGTCTGGAAATTCGACTTGCGCCTCCTCCCCGTCCTTGCTGTCATGTACCTCTTCAACTCTCTCGATAAATCTAACCTTGGCAATGCGAAAACAAACGGATTGGAGCGTGATCTCCACTTGCATGGGAATCAATATAACATTATTCTCAGTGTGTTTTTCGTGCCGTATGTGTTGACGGCGCCATTTTTGGGCGTGGCGGGGAAGAAATGGGGGCCACACGTTGTGTTGCCTAGTATGATGTTTTGCTTTGGAGTGTTTACTTTGCTCGTTGTGGCTGTAAAGAGCTTTGCTGGGATCATGGTGCTGAGATGGTTGTTGGGGATGGCCGAGTCGGCGTTCTTCCCGTTGGTCATCTATTACCAGACACTGTAAGTACATACTCATTGGTGACTTGAGAGAAGAGTGATCGATTACTGACTTGTTACTTGTTATAGGTTTTATCGTCGTGGCGAGCTGGCGCGGCGTTTAGCTATTTTCTATGCTGCACAGTCGATTGCTTCTGCGTTTGGTGGTCTCCTTGCATTTGGTGTTTTCCATATCAAGGGCGGTTCTCTCGCGCCTTGGAGGTACCTCTTTGCTATTGAGGGCTCTGGTACCATTCTGGTTTCGCTGTTTGCTATGTGGTATCTCCCACGGTCATCTTCCGAAGCCAAGTTCCTGACGCCCGAGGAACGGAAGCTGGCTTACCATCGCATGGCGGTTGATTCCTCGTCAAAGGTCAACGAGCCCTTCAATTTGAAAGATGCCCTCAAGATTTTCAAACAGCCTTCGTCGTATGCCATCTTGGCGATTCAAATCTGCCTTGGTGTCCCACTGCAAAGTGTCAATCTGTTCTTGCCACAGATTGTTGCTCGACTTGGATACGGGCCTGCTAAGACGAACCTGTACACTGTGGCCCCAAATGTCTCTGGTGCTGTCATGTTGTTGGTCTTAGCTTTTGCTTCAGATTACCATAGAGTGCGCTTCCCGTATGTTGCCGCTGGCTTCATGTTCACCTTTGTTGGAATGGTAATCTATGCAGCGATTGATGTCAAGGCCCAACTTCATGTTGCATATTTCGCTGCCTTTATGATGACATGGGGAACTTCGGCTCCGAGTGTGTTACTGGATGTTCTTTACAATAACAATATTGCGAACGAGAATAGACGCGTGATGCTGACTTCGGTGGGAGTCCCTGTTGCCAACTTGATGGGTGTCGTCAGTTCAAACATCTTCTTGAACAAGGATGCACCAAAGTATCTTCCGGCCTTAGTGACGACGGCGTGTTTTGGCGGAGTTGGCTTCGTAGTGACCGTCCTGTTTGGTTTCTACATGATTTGGGATAACAAGAGGAGAGATAAGCTTCAGGGGGTCAAGGTTGATCCGATTACCATCCCAACAGAGAAGTTGAAGGATGGTCCGGATTCTTTGGATTACAGGTGGTGTTTGTAAAAAGGGATGAAAGAGAAAATTCCAGATGCTTCAAGTTATATATCAAAGATGTAGCTCTTTATGTAAACGATATTAAAAACATATATCCTATCGTCATGGATTACCACTAACTCTTAAAACCTTGTTGTCTCGCCCCTCAGCTTAAAAATAAGATGTACTATCGTGTAACATTCCTGCTAGATTCAATTACATCATAGTATTTAACTATCGGGTTGTATCTCCAACATATGCATGTATAGAGTTTTAACGTTAATAACACACCTGTAATGTACCCCGTTAACAGGGGTCATCTAGCCTCGGCTGGGTCGCGAAGCCTGGGGGAGCTTTGATGACCGCGGTTAATCGCGTGTTGTGTTGCCTATGCGATGGACGATGGTGCTACTGACAGCTAATTGTCAATTCCTAAATTCCTTTGCGATCGTGAGGCCTTGTTTCTCCAAAGCTCCCACAAGTATTGTCGCTCATTAGATCAGGATACTCTTTAATTGCTTGTTTTTCTTTTTTTCCCTTTGGTTTAACAAGGCATGTGATTGCAGGTCTTCACACCCTCATTTCAACCTTATTGGGACCCTGTTTATTTTGTTTATCAGGGCAAACTATTCAACTATTTGTAATTTGGCACATCGCCAGATAAATTGACTGTCGAGTTCATTGTACCCGTGAACCTACGACCATAACCAATCGATACCCAATAACCGCCAAGATGGCCAACTCCCGGCCTCTCACCCGCACTCCAGTGCCGCCTACCGAGTCGCAATCAGGCTGGCTTAGTGTTTATGACAACTACATTGAAAAGAACGCCAGTCATGTTTCGCAGATCGAATCGGCACTCCGCTCCCTAACCTATATCATACCTGGTACGCATGACCCTTCACCATGTCCTTCGGCAGTTAATTCATAGCTAACCATCAATACCCAGGCCGTTTCCGCGACGCCGAAATTGCTTCTGAGTCCTTGCATTCAGGTGTCCAGTTGATTTCCATGTATCACGACAGTCTACTTGCACGGGCAATTGCACATATGCCAGGGAGAGGCGGGGCTCCAACTTTACATACGAGATATACCCGGCACTGGACGAAGCGGAGTGGGTTCTACAGGAGGATCGCTACGCTACTACAAATGACGACATATATCCAGTTGCTTCTTGAGATGGCGGCGAAAAGAAAGGGTGGTGAGATGTTGAAGTTGAGAGTTGTGGTTATCATTGAGGCTGTAAAGGCATTCTGTCGATTGGTGTTGTTACGGGTTACGCGCAGTCGTTCTCTGGTGACACCGGTGCTACCGGAACGCCCAGTGATCCCAGCGAATCCGGATGATGAAGATGATGGGGCAGCATTGCGGGAGCTCATGGGCGAAGAAACGTTGGAGGACCTCATTGGGAAGCCTAAGGGCCCTAAACACTCTCCAGAGACTGAATGGTCAATGCCCAGGACGGGCATGGTTATGCCGCCGTTGCCCAAGGCTGGGGATATCAGTGGGTACCTAGTGGGACGAGTGTTGTCGGCGGATGATATCAAGCCGGCAACGAGCTTGTTGAGTCAGCTACGGGGTACAGGACATGCCGCAGAAATTATGCACATTCTAGCTCCGTTGACATTTGCTGTAATGACGGCGTATATTTTCCAGAAGAAGCCACAGTCTAAGATGGCACGGTGGTCTCCGTGGATTACGGGTGTGTTGATGGAGTATGGAGCAAGGCAGTTGCGGAACAAGAGTTTGGGGACACCGCAGTTGGAGAAGGATGAATGGACGAAGAGAGGGTGGGGGATGTTATGGTGGGCGATGAGAGGAGCGTTCTATGAGGATGTTATGAAGGGGATAGTAGGTGGGGTGAAGAAGAGGGTTCCGGGGATGGTGGCGGGGATTGTAGGAGACTATGAGTATCTCTGGGAGAACTATCATTTCAGTACGACAACGTCGTGAGAAGAAGGGAAAGTAATGAAGATGTCTTTTTTTTTGTACTGTGGTATATCCTGATGGCGTTTTTGTTGTCTTTTATTTTGTTTTGTGGGTTTTTGTATATTGGGTTTGGCTATCTCTTGAGCATCTACAGGGGCGAAGGAGTATATTCTTGGTCGTAATGATACATACATATTGATTTCTTCAGCATATGATCGTCAGTCGTTAACTAACTATGTGGATTGAAACATGTTGAGCTGAGCAGGGAAACTGTCGATCTGTCGTGGTCTAGACTGGGCGGTTTTCTCGAGATATTCTGGGATTCCTCCAAACAAGTAAACAATCGTATTAGTAGTTTGTGAGCCACATGGTGAGGGGATATATGGTTACCTATTTACTATATTGTTGTCTATGGTGAAACATCGCTTCTTAAGCACAAGCTTTGACAGTCCGTTTATTTACGGATTGTATATTCATATATTGATGCTATGGAGATTACTAGACAAGTTACTTACTCGTTGGCAGACAGCAAGTCGCAGGTGGCTAGGCTGTGCAGTTACAGGTTGTGGTCAGTATTAGAGTGGGCTGGGGGAGGGAGGGAGGGGATGGGCGGAGAGAGAAGAGCGGGATTGAGGGGATGAAAGGAGGTAGGTTGGCGGTGCGTGGGTTGTTTCATGATGAGGAGGATTGGTGGGGATTGAGGGGTGGTGAAACAAGGGATAAAGATAGAGATTGATAGACTTGGGAGGTGACGGGGAAATTGTGGGTAGGGAATTAAAATCGCGGGATTTTGTGCAAGTGTAAGGCTGTGTGGGCTTGTGGATGCAGATACAGATGTGTAAAGATATTGACATCATTTATGATTGGTTGATACGAACTGGAGATAATTAGAGATGTTTTTTTTTTTTTTTTTAAAAAAAAAAATATATATACATCTATATACAATTCTCGGAATTATTTTTAAGGATAAGGGAAAAGATCCGCTGGTAATTTTTTCCCCACCGAAATCTACTATATTGATCAAATCAATATGCCGAAATGGTCTCTTTCTGTAAAGATATTTTCTCTTGAAAATTAGGCAAAGGATCAACATACATGTCGATCATTCCCGTCGTTTACATGCAGCCTTCATCGCACTAAAACAAAACGAAAAGAAAAAACCAACATTAGATATAAATAATCATGCTTTTTTTTTTTTTTGAAACAGCGCTATAATTGTCAAGGTATAATTGCCAACATATACACAAAGTCAACTATACTATCTCACCAAGTTTCTTCGTCCGCGAAACACCAAGTATCATCGACTTTCCTCCCCCCTCAAATTCAGGATTCCGGGAAATGAGACGGGACCGTGGATATCATCATTTGCCGCTTATTGGCCATGTGCCTTCCATTACCACGTCCCATCGGCTTGTCAGGGTGGATGCTTGTTTTCACGCGCTGAATGCACGGATCGTGAACGGCCGTCCTGTCCTAGACTAAAGCATACAAACAGAGCTCTAGATGTGTAAGCGTAGGCTGATTATGTCATGATTTATTATGGAAAGAAGAAGGTATCTACAAAGTGGAGGGAGAGTAAAGGGGCCCTTAGGGGGAGAGTCGGATGTACTGTGAGAAGATAAGCCTCATCACTCTCGCCTTATCCCACCACAGGTCGCTTACAAGCTACTCCACGTCCGTCTCTGTAATCACGGATCTCTAAAAACTCTTAAGGGTCAAGTTCCTGTGTTTGCGCCAGAATTTCTCTTTTGGCACCTTTAATAACTATTACTAGATAATACTATTATGACCTTGATTTTGACATCGCAGATATGATATAGCTGATGGTCTTTGACCGCTTCTAAATATATTGGATAACACACAGCCGCCGCTGTTAACGCCTACCCATGACATATTATGATCCAAAGCACTACACATCATTAGGCTAAAAGATCCACAAGTAGCTGTGAATGGAAGAAATCGGGCGAGATATCAGAGATAAAAATCCAATTTTGGTGAGATACATGTTGGATAATATAAGTAAGACAAAAAAAACAATATATTAAAACCTAACACTGCTGGTGAGCAGGCGTCTGTGATCGCCATTGTATGAAGGTGTAGTTCTCACTTCAAAGCGAGGGTTAGAGCGGTCTAGAAGACCCCCTACATCGCCAGTTTGGCCAACGGCTTTAGAATGCTTCAGTCCTCGACAAAGGCAACCCATTATATCATATCTTACACCATCTACGTGTACCAATTCATGGTGATAGTATTCGGGAATGTGCCTAGGCTCTGGCTAAGTAAGCCCAGACCCTCTCCAATAACTAGCCTTCAGGAACTCGTCTGTCATAACCCCAGGAATCTTTTACAGCGAGGAGCTTGTCAAGTTCTGACTCTGAGTGTGCCGACCAGCAAGTGGTGGCACGCCCCATAATGGAGAGAGGCCGATAGATGAGATCACCAAGTACGACGGTAACCTCTTTTTCTCCTTCTCCTTCTTGGCCGGATTGCTCAGGTCACTTAGGTCGCTTTATTGTCATGTTGGGCTTCACATCGTCGCGAACAAGTGATGCTTTGGTCGAAGCCCATCTCGGCATCATTCATTTCTTGAAAGCCAATCATGATGGTAATGAAATAAAACAGTATCATCAGATGTCTTCTTATTCATCTCCCTCGCAATGCAAACGTTCTTCCAATACATATCTTTTTTTCTGTTGGAAACCAGTGGCTCTTTTCATAAAATCAAAATTAGCTTTACGCTTTGCACTAGCAACACTAATTAATATCTTGGTCGGGTACGCAACCAGATAATTCGATAGCAGCGAAGGAGATGCGGCTGAAATCCTTTGGTGTGCATCCAAAAGCCACTGTACCACCTGACACTTATCAGATGATGTGGGCCAAGATGGCTGACCGTCAGAGAATGCCTCCTCCACAACTGTGGTGCTTCTAGTTCTTCGCCCCGATATATCTCTAATTAAATTATCCATAAAGTTATGAAGACCGAGATTCGGATGCATTGGATTGTGACACTCTTTGGCAATGATTTGATATAAATATGCGTGCTGTTTTGTTGAGCTTTCATAGTTGCTATTGCTGTCGTTAGGTAGAGAAGGGCGTATTCCTAGCATGGATCGCCATGCATTTTCATATTCGCATTTAGCAACTTGAGGTCTCTTGAACATTACTGACAAAACAAAGACAACACTAACAGTTGATGCAAAATATATCAAGAAGGTTAAGGATGACTTAAGTCGATCCGAGTTATTTAGTTCTTTTTTTTTTGAATTTAATCCCATCTTGACAACAAACTAACGCCACACTCAGAGTTAACAATCAAACTCAGCTCAAGATATTTGACTGTAAGGAGGATATGATATGTAGGAGTATTCTGAGAAGAATATTACATAAGCAAATATGAAATGTCACATTATCCTCCATTATGCTCCAAGGTTTTGTTGTATTTATTGTGGGCAGACATTTATTGTGAGGGGAGGAACTTTGCAGTTGGGGAGGCTTCTCTTCCTGATTCCTAAGGTTCCTTGACAAAAGGTGGCCGAGTTCCTTAGATTACAACTACAGGGGATGATCGACGGAGGCTTGACGGGACTTGATCCGCGGTAAGAAGTCTTCAAGGAAATTCCTCCTTAAATCTAGGATTTCGTCTCCAATCTTTTATTGTAAGTATTAATTTTTTTTTTACTCATATATATATAGTGGTTTATAATCAGCGTGGGATAGTTACGTCACTGCGAGGGATCAACATCGTGGACAAGTGGACTATTAACCTTGAAGCGAGAAGGTTCAAAGCCATCAACTCCGCACACAAGGCGCAGCGACGGAGTCTGGACTTGTCAATGGATGCTATATACCGCTGAATAAACGCCCAAAAGGACGACCACAAGCAAGGGGACCCAGTGTGTAGTGCAGATTCTCCTCCGTACTACAGCTAGCAAAAGATGTATATCGGGATATCCCGACCATAAGGGTTAAAGTATACCCACATACATGATGTGATTATACTTCCAAACCGCACGGCCGCACGACCAATGTCAAAGCTCCGAACACATATGACGAAATGAGGAGTGCATCTCTAGTGTTTTGTTTTGTTTTTGGTACTTGGCTGTCCAGGGGGGCACTGTGTATTGCCATGGACACAGGGCAAAGCCCAACTTGCACGGGCGTGATATAGCGAGTAAAAACAGTGAAAGTGATTCGGAGAATTATAGTTTTTACATTGGCAGCTGATGAGGGCGGTTGACTCGGATAGGAAGAGTTACGCTATTGGGATATATGCAATAAGAAATCGGGATGATAAATACGTATGCGAAGATGAGTATAGAGTGCCATCTCTAGTGACAGCTATTATACACATACTTCTAGAAAAGCTCATACTTGCATGATATCTTTAAATCCAATTTGTGCTTATCCTGACTGTGGGTGTAAGGTGAGAGGAAATGGGGAAGCACGGGCTTGGGGCAAGTGTACATGGAGGGGGGAGATCAGTGAGTGCTTGGACCCGTATGGGATGAGTGTGGCGAACGGGCGAACGAGGGGATGGGTTGCCACGAGGGCTAGTGGTGAGCAGTGGGTAATGGATAGTGAAGGGTGGATAGGGGATAGGATGGATTTGAGAAAGAGCAAAAGGAGACAAGGGGGAAAAGAAGCGAAGTACGTAGGTAATGTATCTGTTTTTGGGCTTGGTGGTATTGTATGCTCACACATGAGGTAAAAAATAAAAAATAAAATTAAAAACAATAATAATAATAGTTATTATTATAATTATATATACACATTTATCTTTCACTTTCTTTTGTATTTAAAATTAAATGTTTACTACACATTTGATAATGCACTTTCCAACATCACAGTCCACTTTCGAAACACATCTTCTCGTGTCCTCCCTTATCTGATTCTTTGCCCTTATCCAGATTCGTAAAACATCCAGTCAAGTACAACGACAATCTTGCCCGCCCAGCTACCCGAGTCCCCGTCCACCCACGCCACATGGCACAAGCTGTACCAAGTTCCCTCATATCTCGGCTGTCCCTGTTCCCGTCAACGCCAAATGCCAAATGGGTTCCGAACCGGAGGACGTAGAATGGTCGTATGTGCATGTGCACGTGTACGTGTATCTGTATGTGTACGTGTATGTATATATGTATTTGTGCGTGTGTATGCATACTTGAGTCTATCTAGGGAAACCACAGTTGGTACTATGGTCTAGAGCTGTGTAATCCACTGGAGGGAAATGAAACGGATTTACACGCTCGTGATGTTCGATCATTTGCCTTGTCTTGTCTTAGGGAGGTCACATTGTACAAAGAAAGTGGATAATCACATTGGGTCGCGGCGCTAAGAGGAATGCTTTAGGTTGATTGGCGAGGATCGAGAATGGCTGTGTTACTAGGCGAGCTGAGGCGGACCTTGCATGTTCGGCGACGCCAGTGGAATCAGCCAGCCCAGCCAGCCTAGCCAGCCTAGCTAACTAAGCCCTGAGAGCATCATGACAATGAGGTTATCGAGTAGTTATAGAGAGAAGGTGGTGATGTAACATATCGACTGATGAAATCTGTGTATTATATGATATTATATGATACTAGTCGTAGCTTGGCACTAGCCGTCAAAAGGGTTTAGAGATTATTGAGCCTTCCATAATTAACAACGGCTACCTCCCTTTCTGTGGCCCTTTGTACACCAACTTATCCTTCCTATAAACTAGCGGAAATTTCCATAGACCGAGATCGAAGCCGCAGAAGCCAGACTAGAAGCTATTGCTATCAAACTAAATAATTAATTAGCGCAATTAGGCTCTTCGTTTCTACAGGACTTGTAAGGAGAGCCAAGGGGAAGTTAGAGAGCTAGAGTGAGAGCTAAAGGGAGCTAGTTCCTGGGGGAAGTGGTGATGCCTTAACGGAAAGGGTCTGAGAGACGGATTGTGGAAATAATAAGCGTGGAACGTTAACCTTATGATTCCATTGTGCGGATTTCTATTGTGGGTTACGCCAATAATATGACGAGGAAGGGCCGGTAATCTATAGAGTTGTAGATCTCACCTGCGGAGCTAACCCAGCACCTTCATTCCGCTGTATCCCCCTCGCTTCCCCCCTTCTAACCCATCCACAAATCACATTGATGCTGCCAATAACTGGACCCGTTGTGCCTCGCCAATGGCACACGATGTTACCTTGAAACATGATCATCAGCGTCTATATGCGTGCGACATGCTCTGGTGCATTTTTCTAGAGTGTAACTATGAACGCTTATTGGATTTGCAGTGTAGTATCTGAATTTAATTCAAAATGAACATGTCTTCATCGTAATGGGACGTCTGGATTCTTTCTCGTGACGTAACATGACGTGCGGGTTTGAATTAGCGGAATTTTAAACGACTGAGTTGGCGAAATACCGAAGCGAGTTTTGCTGTGGGTTTAACTGCTTCTGATGATTCGTCACGTGTTTATTTAGCCAACTCGGCACACACTCTTCTCTTCCGTGGTTTCTCATGTGTCCTTATGTCTTTGATTTCGGGGGCCTAGTGAACGGAAAAAGGGGTCCTTTCGTTTCTTGATTGGGGTGAAGTGCAGGTGCTTAGGAAGGTAATAGACTCGTTATAGTGGCTCCCAGTCTAAGGTGGATTTGGGAGCCCGCCCCTGGACAACCATATGCTTTTAAGGAAGGGTTTTGGATGGTATGGAAGGAGGAAGAAGAGAAAGGCAGACTTTGTACTTGGTGATGAATGGGTGAGGGTTCGTTGGGACGCCGAGACTCAAAGAAGAGAAATGGCTTCGTTAATATACAGGGGCATTTTTATGGAATGGGGAAGATCGCTTCATGTGACTATCACCATCACACGATTTGTCTTTAAAGGCCATCCTAGTGTACATTTTCAGCTTCTAGTAACCCAAGCCATTTCTTTGCATCTGCTGAAAACCAGGCGTTTATAGGGTCGGTATCTCATATTTCTTTTTCGTAATATTGACAATCAGAAGCCATCGGTAGGAGTTGGACGGCTGTGACGGGATCCGTGATC
The DNA here is from genome assembly GCA_001640685.1 of Catunica adiposa. NCBI lineage: Eukaryota > Fungi > Ascomycota > Sordariomycetes > Microascales > Ceratocystidaceae > Catunica > Catunica adiposa. The sequence goes on from LXGU01000148.1 coordinate 44,302, forward strand.
ATCTTGGTGCATAATCTCGTCCTTATGTTCTGATTTTCTTTTTGCGTTTTATATGCGTGCACTCTATGTGCTATGTTAGAGGCGAAGTCAAATACGAAGAAGGGCTTGAACCTGGCGCACATTTGGATTGGATTTACATTCTGTTGTTTCTTTGGTATTTTTATTGTTATATTTTATCTTCCTCTTGAAAGAGAGAGAGAGAGAGAGAAGAGTTCTTAGGGAAGGAATATGTTGTATGGGGATTACACTGCCGATATGTCAACTCTTGTTTCCTCATGTTGTTTGGTGCCGGATCATAATATAGGCTCTACATTTTTGGACTTGTAAACCTATGGAAACATAATCCCGAATTCAGTCCATAGGAGATTATGGGTTCACCGAGCATATGTACCTGTATTAACCAAAATTTACTCGGGTCAACCGTCCCTCGGACCTGTTTGCTTGTCTTCCGCGTTGTAGTCAGTGCCCAGGTGCCTACATACATTACGTTGTAATGCGCCGTTGATCTTTTTTTACTGGTGAATTGGTGGAATGAAAGATAATTCGCCCCTGCCGCCAAACATTTGGGATTGCTTAGTCCCCATTTTGGCTACGACGATACTTAGAGTAGTTGGCTTGGGGGACCTTGTTTTCGGTTGCGTATTGTGTTGTGTGCTGTGCAGTAGGAGGTAACTTGTACAGCCAACAATATGACAGAAAAGAAAATATCCCCTTCGAAAATACACACGGTTATTATGTGAGCCTGGTGGGCTTTTAGTGCTTACGTATGCGCTCTGGGTCTTGTCTCCTGTTATAGTCAAGGCTGTCCCTGCATCCCAAGATTTGGGGATGACGAGACGGGTTACCAACGAGAGAGATATATATAGCCGTTGTCCGCTGCGCCAGCGGGTTTTGATTGTTTTTGTAATATTTATTCCCCCCACAGTGGCAAATATACGTTTACCCGAGCTGTGGTTATCCGTGGAGGGGAACTTGCTCGCGTGTGAGTGATGATTGTATTTCAATGTAGCCGTGTAATATATGCAGTATGTAGGTGCCCGGTGTGCTCGAGATATGAGTAATAGTCACAAATAGCGGGACAAGAAACGGAACCGCATGTTTTTCTTAGAGACAATAGTAGTTTTTGTTTTTGTGAGAGATTTAGGCGGTGCGGGTTCTAGACTGCAATAAAAGCGGGAAGATGTCAGAGATATTGAAGACATGAGCCCATGTCTACAATATAGAAATATCCCTATGTACCTGTTATGATAATACTGGGCGGAGAAAGACTAATCCGTGATAGAACTCATCAAGGAGAGAGAGATAACACGGGAGAGAGCATTTAATCTGGCTTTTTTTTTCTTTCCTATTCCTTCGTCCTGCGGGCCTCCACTGAAGGTCGGTCCATCACATAAAGTTCCTCTTTTCCTGTCTGTCTGTCCGTCCCTGAGCCACAGTCAAGTAGTAAAGGAAGTAAGTACCTCATAAGCCTCATGGAAACCTAGTTTGTTCTATTTATTATTCTTTTTTTATATTTATTTTATTTTTTAATAAATCAACATAATCATCATCAGCTAGTTGGTGGGTCAGGGAGCTAAGCTGCCCATGACTTGATTTACTGTGAACCATTCCATTGGCACTTCTTTGGATTCTTGGATTATTCTCGTTTTTTCCCATTCTTTTCTCCGTCATTGGTCCATTAGCAAGTTTACTTAGCTGCCGCAATTTAGAGCTTGTTCCTGGATGAACGTGTTCCTTGAACAGTGTTCCCTTGATTATTCACAGGCCCCTGGACTTGTTCTCTGGGCTGGCTGGCTTTGTCTCTGGAATTGGATCCGGCAGTGGCTTCTGTTCTTCTGTCTGTCCCTTTTCTCTTTCCTGATTTTTGAATCGAAGGATCATCAACGACAACTTGTCTTCCTTCATATCATATTTTGGCAGCGAAGGCTTATTCTTCCGGTTGGTGATCTGGTTTCATAAATAAACCCGAAAGTCGTGGGCTTAAGAGCCTTGCTGCTGTCGTTGTTTGTCGATCTTCTTTCTTGCTGATCTACGTGCCTCGTTTGGGCTTGTCTTTTGCCATCTTGATATCCTTGGCTGTCATTCTTTTTGCCATTGATGTCACCCCTTCACAAGACCAAAGTCTGTATTTTTAATCTTGCCGTCTGGCGTTTCCGCTCTTTAACCCCTAAACATACACACCATTAAACATCTCATCATTTCTATCTACCTAACGTCTTTTGACCATCTCACCTCAAGCTTGAATTTTCCCTAAATCCACAGGCGGTCCCGGCCCTTTCAGATTAGCGACTGTGGACTAAAAGAGCTGCAATACAATACGCCTTCTCTCTCTCTCGCTCTCTCTTTATTTTCCTCTTTATCCCGCACGCACACTCATCCACTCCCCAGCGCGCAATATATTACTGCTTGGTCCCTGTCCTGGCTTTTTTTAATTCGTTATTTTTCCTGTCAACAGACAAGCCTTGTTCTTATAATACAACACACTGGCTTTCCTCTGCTCTGATTTGATTTTCTTTGGGCCATCTGCAGTCTTTTTCTTCTTCTTACGTCCATTGTCACTCGCTTGTTTCTTGCGCGTTACTTCCTCCAGTGAATAGTGGTTTGTATTCAGTTACACCTTACTGCTTGAACTTCATATTGCTGGATATAGTCGCTCGTTTCCTTGTTCGCTTTCTTGTTTTTTTTTTTTTTAATTGTTTTTTTCTATTCCTTCTTTTCTTTGACGCCAAAACACTCGCTTCGTCACCAAAAGAGACTATCTTCGCCTTATATTTCCACAATCGATTACTTGCCACTGCCAATTCATCATTATCCATCCGATTTGTCTTGTTTCCGGTACCTGCAATCTGGATTTGGCATTGATATCTACAGAGAGACTCGACACCTACGTCCCAATCCCGATCAGGAACAACCCATCTGTCAGCTTTTACCGTCACCCCGTAAACTCCAAGCCAACCAGAATCGTCCATTGCATTGTGACGCTAAACTCGGCACTAGACACACGAATTTCCTCGTGTGTTTACTTTACCACCTGATCACTATTGTTCCAGCCTGTTATATATGAGATATTGTTGTGCTGTGATCTCATTCGTCGATTTACCTATCTGCCCAACCTGATCGACTCTGTTAGCACTATCACGACGTTGGTTCGCGGAAGAGCTAAACAATTATCACCGGATACTTTCTGGACTTTTCTGGCTAGCTGACCTTGCAAGCACACACATGCGCACGTCAGGAGTTGCTCTATAATTCAAACCCGTGACACCGTAACGCGAACCATTGAAACACAAGAGATCTTGTTAATCCCGTCGATTCTCACCCAATAAAAGAAACAAAATCGAGAGAAGTAAAAAAGGACTAGTTTTGACTTCGAAATATACTTCCCTTGTATTGGATCACGCGCCATTGCCTCACAATGGACCAAAATATTACCGATACACCGGCCGATGTGCTGGTGGAGGCCAGACGCAATCTTCAGGCACTCATTGACTCTGGTATTTCTCGAGAGGCCTTGTTAGCATTGATTGCAGATTCTCCTTCCGGCGCACAACCGAACCAGCAACAACAGCAACAACAACAGCAGCAGCAGATGGCTGTGCCGCAAGTTCATAATCAACCGCATACGCCAATCAAAGAGGAGATGCCGTCGATGGTCAATCTTTCGTGTCCGCCTATGCCTCAGCAGCAACAGCCGCTACCAGACATCAAGTTGTCGTCCTCGCCATTGCAGGCGCCACAAGGCCTTGGGATGCAACAGACACAGACACAGCCTCAGCTGTTGGATCATCAAGGTAATCAAATCATGGATCATCAAGGTAAGACATGCACAGCCCAATATATATAAATATAAATAAATATATATATTCATCAGGCTAACAGTTCCCCACTCGCAGTTTCCATGCCAATGTTTGCCCCACCACCCGTCCCACAGTACGCCCGTGGCCACCACCCGCGTATCTCCATCTCGTCTACTAGTTCCGGATCCAGCGGTCACGCCAGTATCTGGTCGCAGAACTCCGCCATGAGCACTGCATCTTCGGCCGCCAGCACATACAGTGCGCCTGCCTCCACATCCGCAACCTGGTCTAACACCCGGCAGAACTTTTACTGGTGTACATCGTGTGAAACCCGCTTCAAACGCAAGTACGACTGGAAGAGACATGAGGAGGAGTTCCATGAGCGGTGGAAGAAGTATCCTTGCCCTGAACCGGGATGTAACCGGTCGTTTTGGGGCGCGAACACATTCAACCAACATCATAAGAGTTCGCACGGGTGTCGATCATGCCCACACAGTGAAAAGGTTGTGAAGTACTTGCGGAAGCGGAAATACTGGGCTTGTGGCTTTTGCTCGGCGTTGCATCCATCCAGAGAGAGACACGTGGAGCACGTGGCGAGGCATTTTGAAGCTGGAAAGAGCAAGGCGGACTGGATGCACTCAAGGGTTATCTATGGGCTGCTTCACCAGCCGTTAATTCATGAGGCGTGGAAGGAGTTTGTTGCATCGAAGCATGGGGAGATTGCGCCGAATTTTAGTTGGAATCCGACAAAGACGGGGAGGGCTCAGGGTTTCATGGAGAACGAATGTCCCGGACAGCTTCAGGATCTGCTTGAATTCTTTTCTGGGAACTCTACTGAGGCAGAGAGCATTGTCAAGGTTGCCTATGACCTTTCAGACATTGTTTATACCCCTCCTCCTCCGCCAATTGCCCTCGAGTCACCGGCATCCATGTCGTACCCTACACCCCCAGAGTCATCTCTATCTCCCATCACTCAAGGGCCCCCCCTCATGCCCCAAGCCTCCCCACAACAACAGAAAATGGAGTCTTTGCAACAACAACAGCAACAACAACAGCAACAGCAACAACAGCATCTCCAGCAATTCCAAATCCACCAACAGATTGCCCATCAGCAACAACTTCAACACCGCCATAGTTCCCACTCCTTAATGGGCGAACCGACTTCCCCCACAAACTTTGCCCCATATCAATCCATGATGCAACCTGGAATGTTTGCCACATTGTCGTCGCCACAGAGCATGCCCCAACTGCAACTCAAGTCCTCCGGGTCGGTCCGACGGGAATCCTTGGAACGGGCATTGCCTCCACCGCCACCAGAAGCGGCTGCTGCTGCCCAGGCTATGGCCTATAACTATGGGATGCAGCAGGAGTTTTCAGATTGGTCGAACTTTTCGGGGGGTGTAATGGAGGATGCTATGCAACAGCAGCAACATCAACAACAAGCACAACAGCAGCAGCAAATAAATGCTCTGCAGGCAGATTGGCCAATTATGCAGTTTTATGCGCCGCAATAGATGGGATGGCCTCCTATGGGCGGTATAGGATATCTCTGGGTAATGACAGTGGGTTTGTTTGATATGTCTGTTTGTTTGATTTTGATTAGTATGCTTTTGCTTGACGATATGATTGGTATGCTGTTTTGGACACTTTGTTTCTTTGTTTGAAAATTGTTGTTGAGTTCTGCGTTGTTGGTATTGGTGGCAGTTGGCTTTTTCTAATTCTTTTTTTTTTTTTTTTTTTACAAATTTCCTTTGTCGATTTACTTTATTTTTTATTCTTATTCTTATTATCGGTGTCTGGGGCATCGAGGCTGGTTGGTTGGGTGGCTGTCTTATTGACTATCTGGTCAGTTGGCAAATAGTTGCTGTCTGCTGGGGAGACTTTTCATGTTTTAATCTTTCGGGCTGAATTTTCCTTTGTTTTTTTTGTTTTCAATTCTTACTCTCTTTGATTGGACGAATGATGACAGACATGTTGCTTGGTGCCATGGATGCCATTCGGGGTTTTCTCTTTTTTTGGGTAGCGGTTTGGTGGTGTTTTTGTATATTGGCCTAGATAATGGTAATACCCAGTTCATATTTTTTTGTCAACAAGCGGGAACAATGAGTGACTGTGCTTGATTATCGATGTTAGTGCGTGTATGTTTATATATATATATATTATAGTTGTGATACGTAGTTCTGACTATCGTGTATGTAAGTCGGTAGACTTTGTGTAACTCCGTCTGTGCCCATTTTCTTAGTTCACCACTACCTTGGAACTCCTCAAAATATTTGTGGCCAGGACTTAATTTAATATAATGGCAAGCCTGGGATGTTTTTATTTTTACGTGTGATCCATACTACCTATTTTTTTTTTTTGTATATTTGATCGCATTCTGCCATGCTGTTACATATGAGCATAATCTTACCCAAACAACATGCCCGAGATATCTATTATCTTCGTACTTGAATCAACGCCATGTCCGATGTTTCCTCTTTTTTCTAGAATCCCGAATGTCACTTCTTGTCTCATTTTTCTCTTCCGTGAAACAAAAGGACGGAGCCAGCCATGCTGTTATTGAAAGGAATTTGCCACATGCGAGACAGAGATGCCGGCGTTCATGGCTAGCGACATTAATAGGGCTATGCTCCGTTTTCTGCAGGTTTTTCTAGACTTATAGAACGACTAATAAAGGGCTATAATCGCCCAAGAGTTACTTGACCGGGTAGACTGGAGTTATATCCCTTGGGTGCTGGGATGGGCTGGAATGGGAAGCCCGCGGGCTATTACGGATGCGGATTTTGTGTCTCTGATGGATGGATTTTATTGGATGGTGACTTATACAAGATAACTGTATCTGGCGATGTATTTGGCGATCAAGGCCGGGGACGACACCGGTATCTATTTGCATCGAAGTGTCTTTTAGTAATGGCCATGAGGTGATGGTTGGTGGGCTTTAGTTCTCCCCATGATGCTAGAAGCCGGGAACCTGTCAAAAAAATACCGGATTTCCAAGACATTCAAGGGACTTTTGGAAGTTTTGCCATTGATGATAGTGATCTGTGGGGCGATATATGACATCAGATAACGGGTAGTGTGGACGGAGGATCGCTTCTGGATGGGCTCTCCGCAAAGAGGCCTTGGACTTCGACGTTTCTTTCAGATCATGCGAGAGTGAAAAATGTATTGAGGGACCCGGGGAAACTTCCATATGGAGTAGTTACGTGTGGTAATCATGACGGTGTCCTTGGTGTTCAGTAAGTGAGGAGGAAAGATATAGGAAGGCCAGAGAGTAGAGTTGATGGAAGTATATGGGATTCATAGAGTTGGGAATTAGATCCATATGACTTATTGTAGTACTCGGAAAGGGCGGTGCGAGGGAATGAGACGCTTGATACGGATATGGCGATGAAGAGGATGGGCTATCCATAGTCTTTGATGATGATGATATGGCTATCATTCGGCGGTGGTTCTAAAGCGATTTGTGAATAAATATCCGGTGATCCCCTTTTGATATTTAGTTTATTCATATTCTTCACATTATGGTCAACAACATTCTTTGAGATTGTTATCACATTCATTTTTCATTTTATAGTGATCACATTCCTTTACACCTGCGGGTACACGTTCTTTTTGACTTGATAGTCACACATTCGTTACTTAACTGTTTTTTACTATATATATAGTCCTTACTACGTATCTACATTTCTATATATCTGCCTGCCTTTTGCTAGCTATTTAACAACCAACATAATGGTCAGCTTTTCATTCTTCATCCCGATCCTCGCCGGCCTGGCGTCCGCCATCCCGGTCACTACCAACCCCACATCTAGCCTTACTACCTCCTCCTCTTCCCCCGATGTTTCCAACCGCTACATAATTACCCTTAAATCACAACTCGCCTTCCACTCTGTCTCTACCCACCTCGATTGGGTCGACAGCGTCCACAAGCGCTCTCTACGCAAGCGTGACCTGAATGATACCGATGTTTTCTCCGGCATCACCCACAACTTCAACATTAGCTCGTTTCAGGCATACGCTGGCCACTTTGACAACGAGACTATTTCGGCCATCACAGAGTCTGGAGACGTTGAGTCCATTGAGGAAGATCAAATCTTCACCATTGATTGCACAACTACTACCCAGGATTCAGCTGATTGGGGTCTAGCTGCCCTGTCTGCACACAACAACAAGACCAACTCGTACGTGTATGATTCATCTGCCGGTGCTAACACTTATGCCTATGTCGTCGATTCGGGGATCCGCACGACCCACGCCGACTTCGAGGGGCGCGCTACTCAGGGCTACAATGCTGCTGGCGGCCCCTTTGAGGACGCTACAGGTCACGGAACCCATGTCGCCGGCACTATCGGATCTAAGACGTATGGTGTTGCGAAGAAGGCGAATATTGTCGATGTCAAGGTTTTCAATGGCGGTGCGACGTCGACGTCAGTTATCCTGGATGGCCTGAACTGGGCTATCAGTGACATTCAGAGCAAGGGACGAATCGGAAAGGCTGTGATCAACATGTCTATCGGTAGGTTCATACCATGATGATTTAGTTCCCGTCTTGTGTAACCACCGTCACATACTAACAATAATATGCTAGGCGGTCCTGTGTCCACTGCACTCAACAACGCGATTTCCACCGGTTTCAGCTCCGGAATCCTCACCGTTGTCTCCTCCGGCAATGACAATGCCCTCGCCTCCACTAAGTCCCCCGCGTCAGCCCCCAACGCCCTGACCGTCGGCGCAATTGACAAGACCTTCTCTGAGGCCAAGTACTCCAACTTCGGGCCCTCTGTGGACATCCTGGCGCCGGGTTCCAGCATCAAGTCGACTTGGTATACATCCGATTCGGCGACGGCGGTTGTCACTGGGACTTCGATGGCGGCGCCGCATGTTGCAGGGTTGGCGGTTTACCTGGCTGGGAGAGAGTTGCAGTTGACTCCAGCAGACTTAACTGCACGGATTAAGGCTTTGGGCGTTATTTCTGGTGATGTTTCTGGGCATAAGACTGATTCGCCCAACTTAATTGCGTTCAATGGGTCGTCGTAAGAAGTGGACTGATTTAAATGACCCGGCGGAAGGGGCCGATAGTTGAGATGGGAAATGCGTGGGGGCGTGTTTACAGGAGTTGCAAGCAGAGAGAGAGAGAGAAGTGTTACTGTTTTATTAATTCACTAGTTACTATAGATGGCCTTTGCTCATTTCTTTTCTCATAGTTGATGTACATATATATCTGTTTTCATGATAGTAATCACTTGATTATTTACTTAATTAGCTGCCAATGATACCACAACACAGCTGTCCACTGCGTCCAACCCCGCACCTCTGAATGTCACAGAAGATAACACCCGAAAGCGAATGTCACCAAGAGGGTTCTATCAGGGCTTGATATATGTTACTATCTTTCAGCTTAGACAGAGACAATATGCAGACCCGATGTCACCAACAAAACCCTCGCTTACAGCCCTCAATCACCTTCACCGCCCACGCTCGGCGGAGCTTCCCGTCGCGCGGTAGTTTCATGTCTTTCTGCAGGTCATGATCACCAACCAGCTATGCAACAGGTAATCCTGCCGTCAAGGTGCCGAGGGTAAGGGGGCATGTGGGGCGCTAAGTGATATCAAGGGCGTATTAAGAGCCCATTTTGGAAGGCGAGCCAACCATTATATGAGCCTAGACGTGCAGATGGTGTGGGTGGGATGGGTAGGGTTTGAGTGATGAGCTAGTGGGGGGAGAGAGAGAGAAACGAGATGGATGAGACTTTGACGGGGTCAGAGTGTTTGGATGGTCGGCGACCTTCGGGGGAATACGGAGGGAAATCAGGTGAGGGAGTGACAGCTACAGGTGGTAAGCAGACATGTCAGGACGAATCAGGCAAATATAGTGAGAAGTGACAATTCTTCGGTTTTCGTATCACCATGGCTTTACATGCTTTAGTATCATCATAGATGTGTGTGTATGCAGTCTAGTATCACTGATGCAATCATAAATATGAAAGTAAATAAAATACATTCTCTAATATTGTACAAAATAATATGTAAATCAAATCCCGAGTATCCCCCAACGCCGCTTGAACGCCGCTATTGTGCTTATACGTTCCGTATCCCAAGACCGACTTCCCGTGTGAAGCAAGATGATGACAGTCTGAGCTTGAATAAGTGAGCTTCAGAGTCTTTTGTATGAAAAATAAGCCTTTGGATAAACCGAACGCCTGACGCCAAAGAGCAACGCTCGTGATTTTTGTAAAGAAAAAGAAAAAAAGGAAATAGTAAAAAAGAAAAAGGAAGATGAGGGGAAAGAAGACGTTGAAAAGCGTCAAGAGGGGAGATTCAAACTCAATAAAGAATTGAGATCAGCAAATAAACAAATGAAAAGAAAAATAAGCAAAAACAAAGGGTATCCATCGCTGTCGTCACTTTCTAGTTCCATTCCCCCTCACCCAAAACCATACCCTCCAGTCCCCTCACCCTCTCCTTCAACTCCCCATTCTCCTGCATCAAGCCTCTGTTCTTCGCCTCCAAATGCGCAATATATTCAGTTGCCTTACTCAAAATCGTCGCCTTGTTAACCTTATTCGCCGGCGCCAACCCATCCAAATCCTCCTCATCGTCCTCCTCTGGACACTCCGCCCCCGTAAGAACCTGGTTCTCCAACCGCTGCACCATCACCCGCATGGCCGGGATCGCGTCACGGAGCGCAGCGATCTTATCATTAAGGTTGGTCCGATAGCGTTTCTCAATCATATTGTGAGTGGTCTTTTTGGGTGGCAGGGTGGTCCGGCGCGTGGGGGCGATAGTGTTGCGGGATGCTGTAGTCCGGACAGGCCGGGAGGTCTGCGCAGGCGGCGGAGACGTCGAGCTACGCAGGGATCCAGAGGAGGACCCTTCACTGTCGGTTTTGCGGTGGCCCGGGGACGCAACGGAGAATGTGGGGGAGCCGAGGAAGTCGTAGGGGTTAGCACCAGTGTTGGGGCTGTTGGGTTGGCCGCCAAAGTTTTGGAACATGAGGCCGGGAGCGGAGTCGATGGGGGAGGACTGGAAGAGGGAGTCGGAAGGGAAGGAGGCAGAAGACTCGAGGTCGAGCGGGACGAGCGTCGGTGATTCCGAGGCTGTGCGGGGCATGATGGCAGATGGGGAGACGAAGAAGGGTTTAGTGGTAGGAGTGGAAATCCAGAGGTCATTGGGAGAGGAGAATGGGGGGAACTGAGGAGGGAAAGGGGAAGGCGGGAGGTTGTAAGTGGGGGCTTGGGAGAGCATTGGTTGCTAGAAGGAGGATGTTAGTTGGTTTGAGATACACATATTAAGGGTTGAGGGTTGGCGTTAAAATAGAGAGCTGCCATGACGATGCTGAGGTGGAGAGTCGAAGGATGGGGATAGGAAGGACTTACTTGCTTGCTGTAGTAATCGAGGTGATTTTGGGGGGAGAGCGTAGAAGCCATTGTGAATATTGGTGTTCAAAGGAACAAAGAGATTGAATACGCGAGTGTGTGTATGTGTGTATATGTATGTTGTTTATGTGTGTGTGCTGTCTTTGTGAAATGATTCAATTGACAGTACTAGAAGTGTGACGATATATCCCGTTTAAGAACCAACTTGAGATATACAAGGAGAGATGACAAGGTGTGTGTTGATATTAAATAAAATACAAGACACTCTGTTGAACAAGCAAAAGATAGATAAGATGGTTGTCTGATGATAATGACGAGAATACAGAGGAAAAGAACCAGGTGGGCTGACGGAACCATTGGGGAGAGACTCACGCTATATATGAAATCGTGAAGGTGAGGTATCAACTATTAATTATCACCCAGACATTGAACCAGACAATACCAAACAGACCAGACTCGCCGAATGGCATGAGCTGTTCCGTCCAGAACACTAAAGTCTGTCCATCGACCGTAAGTGCCAGCAGGGGTCTTGTAAGTGATAAATTATCCTATTTTATCTACCTATGTCCCAGGTACCCAAGCGTGCATGTTGGCACCCACTTTCTCTGTCTCCTCTCGCTCTCTCTTGCTCTTCCCCTCTCGCACACACACACACTCTGTCTCACGCACTTAACCGCCTCTGAGACGTAAAATAAAGCAATAAATTCTCATGAACTCCTCTATACTAGTCCCGAATCCACTTGAATTCTCTCGAATAGCCATATTTCTATCCCAAAGCATCTGGCCAGTGCTACCATTGTATTAAGCGAGGGACTGGACTGCCCACGGCGTTTGGCTATGGCACTGTCATCAGTTCATTTCAGGCTCGATCTTGCTCGAGGTGAGCGCGGGTGAGATGGAAGGAGCGGAAGGGAAAAAAGGGTGTATAATTGGATATTGACTGTTTGGCGCATAAGTGGAAGATGGGTACGCCCTGGTGGGACAGGCAAGGGAGAAGGGGAGGAAGTGGAATAGAACGAGGTGGTAGTTATGGTGGTGATGAAGTTGGGTTACATGTGGATTGTGTGTCTGCGTATGTATGAATTAATGTATATGTTTGGAGATATCCTGAGAATGGAGTTTTTTTTTTTTTTTGGAGTCTGAGTGTTGGAGAGAGATTGTGCATATGTGTGTGTATGTATGGATTGAGTTATGTGTATGAGAGGCAGTCACAATATTCAGATAATAATTCAGAATCTCATTAAATTTTTACATTCTTGATCTTACAACGACAACGAGATTCACACAATGAAGTCTCTAGCGGTGAAGATATCCTGACGGGCATGTAATCCTCGCCAAAAACCAGGCCAAAATTGAGGCATCATCATAAAGATAACCAATACAAAATCCCTTCCTTGAATACAAACATAGCTCAGCCTCAAAACCCCCAAAATGACAATAGGAAATCGCCACTTAAAATGGACAAAATAAAAATAAATCCCTACCAAATCTCATGACTCCCCAAACGGCCCGTATACAGAGTATCCTTCCAAGGGAACCCGATGTTTTCATGCCTCAGTCTTCACATTGAATCTCACATACTACATCCACCTCTGACCTTTGACAAAGCATAGAATCCCGAAGGCTCCTTTGGGGTATATTTTTCACACTCCAGGTCCCAAGTCCAGACTAACCATGAAAATGCTTGTAAATAATGTCACTTTAGGACACCAGAGGCCATATGAGTGGTATGGGATGTGGGAGGGGAGATGCGAGGTGGGGCGCAACGATGTTTGGGGGACGGCGGTCATTCACACATAACATGCAGATATATATACACATACAACCACATATACATATATACATATAGACATGCATATAGACGCATATAGACGCATATAGGTACAGTATACAGGAGAATAGGTACAGTACATAATGTAGCCAGATCGCCATGCGTTCGGATGCGGCCTAGGAAAATCTCCAGCGACCGACGACTTCGCTTGCGGATTCCCGATAGCCAGTGACCATGGTCCTTAACATTCCTAATGGCCGAAGATTTGTTTCATTTTTTCCTTTTATTTTTTGGTGGGTTTTTTAGGTTTTTTTTTTCAATAATACTGGAATTTCCTTTCTTCATGTTATATTCCCTTCTACTGCTGGCCCGAGAGTATTAGTCGATCGTGATATACTCACAGACAATGCGTTTATACCTGCCCCGTTTCCATTCTACCACTGTTGCACCGACACCCCGTCCCCACTTTGCTGCGAAAGGGCATAGTACGAAGTAAATGGGAAACCTTACGATTTGGAGGGCAGGGACCCGTGAGGAGATGGGCGGGGGAAGAACGGGATTTGTTGGAGAGAGGTAGGTGGGTTATTCATGTAACTAAGTGTGTGTATGGTCATGTATGTACTGTCTTGAGTAAGGAGCGGGCTTGGAGAGGGCTTGGTTGGTGGTGGACGCGGGATGGGATCTTTTGTTTTTTGTGTTGTTTTTTTGGTTTGTGTTTGGGGGACATTGAAAGCGGTGATAGATGCCAGTGAATGTGATAACTTATATATTATGAGAAAATGAAAATGTCATGAGTTCTAGCATATGCCGCTTCAGTCGTCATGAGATAAGATGTTTTAGGCAATGATCCACTCACTTACTTCGAGACAATGTCAACGTTGAACCTCCGGCTCGCCTCCTTCCTCATAATAATGCCGATATACGTTTTCATATGAAGGGTTAGGGTTCATACATTATGCCTTCTTAACTGTTTCCCCAATCAGGCAAGTCTTGACCCTCGAGCCCCCTCTGCCCATAAGCCCAGAAACCCCCAATCGTACTATGCGGCTATCTCCCGCCTGCCCAGTCAGTAACTACCGAAGAGCGGGCCCTTGCCTGAGTCACTACTAAAGTTCCCTCTTCCCTATAAGAAATAACAGAGGAATCGGATAGAATGAGGTTTAACGAACGCCCCACGAACCTTGTACGCAGACGGGGAACGGGCAGAACCGGGTGGACAGGGGAAGGGGGGGACAATCGGACGATGGTGGGTTGGGAAAAGGCGTGACTTGGGGCGGAAGGGGCCTACGTCGGGGAGAGGTGGGTTGGGTGGTGGTGAAGGGGAATGTTCGTTCTGTGAAGAAGGAAGATAGTAAGTGGGCTTGAGAGGATTCGGTGGTAGTGATGGTGACGGTGGTGAAGTTGGTGATGATCGCCTCTGGATATTGATCATTGGTATTTCCGGAGGATCAATGGCAGATTGACAACTGACGGCTGTCGGATGGATTGTAGTGTTGTATAGGCAAGCAAGTGTGATCTTGAGACATCGGCATTAACTAGAAAATCAACGAATCCAGGAATCCCATCTCATGTGCCAACTCTTCAAACCCTCATACCCTTGACCGTACTCAATTCCCACTTCCCAATTCAACTTCACTTACTTGCTAGCCCCACGTCATCCAACAATGACATCACCATCACCAGACTTAGCCCACGCTCCCCTCCATCTCAAACCCCAACCCTCCTTACATATCCCAAGCCTTGTTGCTAGCACCTACTTTTATTTTCATTTATAAATTTGTGGCACCTTCCGTCATTCACGATTTCAAGGCTCCTTCCCCCCCACCATCGCCTTCCACGTGTCAGCCCAGAACCTACCTAGAACAATATGGGAAGGGACGGGTAATGCTGCGCACTTTCCCTAAATATTGTTTAAGAATCGAAAAAGAAACAAAAAGTGGATCGGAGTTGACTCGGGGTTAATTAGGAAGGGGGCGGGAATGTACGTGGTTGCTTTATTTTTCATTTTCCTTTATTTTTGGATGGGTAATTATTTTTTTCTCTGTATTTTTCCTTCTCTTGTTGTTGGCCCTCCTTTTTTCTTATCTTTCTTTTTTGCGACCATTGGTGGGGAGAAGGAATGACGACTGAATATATTAATCATATTTTCATGCTAGGGGAATGTGAATATTGGACTAAACGAGTTCTCCAACCCGTGAAATTGGGCAAGAAGACATGGGGATAAATGCACACGGTCATCGGAATTTTGCCAGACAAGGATATGGCCTTCTACCCAGCCCACAGCACCATAGACTCGAGTCTCGCCCATTTCTGGCGCCACACTGTGGAATCCCTGGGGAGGCAATGAGTTGCTGATTTTGGTTGTTATGGTGCCCTGACCTGCCTGCTTTTGTAATGGATGGGTGGCAACGCATACAGAATTGGATGGGAATAGCAAGGGCGGACTTGGAGCAAACTAAATGGGCATTGTTTTTTTCGCCGGGGATGATGAATAGTGAGTTTCACTGAAGGGTGAGTGAGAGTGACATGAGATCGGGTTATCCACCATTCATGATGGGGAGAGGAAGGGATGGGAAGGGTGATTTCCACCAATTGGAACGATGGGAAGTTGGAGATGTGATGAGCATGTGTGGCCATTATATGTATATATATATATATATTTATGCCCTATTTATCCTCCCGTGTATGGTTGTGGCGAGCTGCCCAGACTTTACTGTGCCTCAAGTCAAATGCCAGACATCAAACACATCCACATTCCCATCTCCATAACCATCACCAATCTTCTTGCTCAATCCAGCCCGTCTCAACCCCACAACGCCACCAATTGGTCACCCGTCCTTCTTCCCTTCTACCAACTGAAATTCCCCACCTTATCCCGGCCCAATGCTTTCCAAACCTGTTAGCCTTGGCCATTACCACGTTTTCTGGCGCTCAAGGGCAACTTGTTAGTTTAGAGTGAAAGGGAGAAGTGTGGCAGCTGTGAAATCTGCACAATCTTCCAGAAAAGACAAGGAAGAAAAAAGCAATACTAGTACTAAAAATACTGCCTAATGAATGCAAAGACATGTCGCTCCGGCGACTACATCTGAACAATACAACCTCTTCAAACCACCCTCGTCATTGCATTGCCGATCCCATGACCAATCATGGCTATGAACCCTAATTGCTATCTCCCCACATCCTCCCTAAATGGCCTGACTTGTCAAGGGACGATTCGCCGGCTAGACTGGGCGATAACGCCACACAGGGCCAGGGTGGTATGTTGTGGTGTGGTGGGTGGTTCGTGGGTGGGTGGATTAGGGTTGAGAAAGGGCCGTTGAAGAGGGGAGGAAGTTGTATTATGGGTTTATGAGGCTTGCCATGGGAGCAGTGAAGATAATACGACTTGAGGCCCGGCTGAGGTCAGGTGCATGGCTTGGGGGTTTTATGGTGACACAAGTAAGAGATAATGACGATGTAATGGATGATGGTGACGAGGATGACTGTAGAGAACCCGCGGGGTTTTACGTGAGCTAGTGCCACTATGAATAATGCCAATCCATTACCGAATCCGTGCTAAACATCAAATATTCACTGAAATTTCCTAAAAAAGACAATCCGTCCAAACTCCCAACGCCCATGAATCCATCAAAGTTTAACCCTTCTTACAGCTCGTCAATCAACCAAGACATATCCGTACCCGCCTCCAACCCAACCGTGTAATCCCATCCACCCACCGTCCCGAGTCCCGCCATCCCCATCCCTCCAAGAGTGTCCATACCTCCTAGTCCTCCCATCCCTATTCCCATCCCCATCATATCACCCATTCCGCTACCCATTCCACTACCCATTCCGCTACCCATCATCAACCCTTCGTCAACTCCAGCCGCAGCTCCACCTTCCAACCCCGCCATCAAATCTGTATACAACAGCCCCTCACCCACCTCAACCCCCGTATTACCCGAGTCATTGCCCTTTCGCGCTGCCGTTACGATATCTCTGACCCTCCGGACACACGGCCAAGACCTCTGAACCTCATCCATGGCACTGATTAAGAAGTCCAGATTCCTAACCACTTCCGAGTCAGTCCATGAGGCCCCTTCGAATCTCCGTTTCATCATAACGGCGCCGGCAGCCGTGGCAAGTGTATGGACGAAATCTAGCGGTAGCCACTCAAAAGCGTAGAACCTCCGATAGCTCTTCATGAGGCGGAAGATAACTTGGAGACTCTGGTAGCAAATTTCTACATCCTCACTAGCCCCAATGCCCTCTTTCCCTACAAGTTGCTGCGGCGGCCTATGCAAGATAATCATCAAAGTGTGAAACGCCATGTGCAACTGCAGCACCTCCGCTGGCACTCTCCCCGTCGTCCACTGATTCCAATGAAGCTTTCTCGGTAAGGCACAAAGCCATTTCGTCAATGCACAATGAGCCTGTCTCGCCTTTGCCGCGGCAACTGTTGAGTCGGGGTTCTTCATGCGGTTCTCGTATATGTCGGTAATAATAGTATGGGTGATCTTAGCCAACTCAGCTTTCCAGACAAATGAGCCGACAAGAGCTTGGCCATCTTCGTAGGCCGTTTGGGAGGTGTTGGGAGATATGTAAGTGTCAAGGAGGCCTTGCCAGTAGGGCGGATATGTCAGTAGGTCGGTTTTGTGGACATCGGATTCCTGGGGATATAGCGCTGGTGGTCGACCAAAGTATAAGCTTAGTTGCTTATCAACAATGAACGCCGCCCAGTAAACTCTCCTTAGAATCTCCTTATCAACAGGCCGATCATTGTAATCACCAGACCAGTTAGTCGGATCCAGATGTAGTCCCATCTCATGAGCTAATCTGAATGCCATTCCGCAGAACAGCCAGCCCTTGGATGCGTTATCCTGACCAATTTCGCGATACCCAAGTAATATCAACGCCTGCAACATACACAGATCCGGCTCATCCAAACTCTTAAACAAGAGATATTGTGCCTGGTCTGCAAACGTCTGTGAAATCTCCTGGGCATCTCCCCGATCACTAACCAACGCCCCTGTCGCACACACCGCAAACAATAGCAAATCTGAATAATAAACCCCACTTCCCTTATCGTAATCCCGCAAAAACCACTCCCGATATATCAACATATAGTACGGGTAGACCCTCTTGAAAAACGCTCCCATCATCTCCCTCGCTACCAACGACTCTGGCCCAAACTCAACATGGCCCGCCTCCAACGACATTGAAAACGACCTTGAGGACCCTGGTGTTACCACCTCCTCACTTGACATCACTCGAACTCTCCCATCATCACTCATCACTGCTCTCTCCTCACCCTCCGCAACATGTAACTGGAACAACGACGTCCCGCCATAAAACCTACTCGCATTGCCTCCCCTCGCCTTCTTAAGATGTCCTGCTTTTGGCTTAGCTAACACCGCATCCGCCTCCAACGCTGGCGGCGTAACCAAGCCGCCTTTTTCCTCCGGGGGCACTGTATGGTGCCCGGCAGTTACGCTGGCACTGACTCCGCCAGTGCTTTCTTGGATGTATTCAGCAAGTAGGGAGTCTCGGACGTCTTGGGGGGCGGCGGCGACCTTTTTGATGTATGTGTGGAGGGTTGCTAGTTGGCCTTCGAGGGCTTGGACGTATTGTTTGGAGACGGGTCTTTGTTTTTCACCGGTACCACGTTCGCATTTTTCGCCAGCTTTGGCGCAGCGGCCGCAAGGTTGACGGTGGGGGTCGCATTTGATCTATAAGGAGCTTTTGGTTAGAATGATATATGTATTATAGATGGCAATATGCCTATAACCTTTGTAGATGCTGACTTACCTTACGACGGCGACAACGCACACAACTTGATGATGCAGATACATATTAGCCCATGTTCTAATCAATTAAGCCAACTCAGGAAGGTCCCATCGACAACCCTGCCTCTCATATGCACCTTCCCATTTCAACTAAAACGAAAAAGCGAAAACTCACGATGTCTTAAACGGTCCTTCCATTTTGGAAATCCCCTCCGGCTCTCCGCTCCCATCTCGATCTCCACCCTTTACCGGCGGTGTCCCCTCCACCTTGATCATCGCCACTTATGTCTAGTAGACGGCGGGCCAGCCCGTAACCCGGGGGTTTAATTATATAAGGTAAGGTGCTGCGGGTAGTTTTGAGACAACGGAGTCTCTGTGCCGTTGGCCGATGGTAGTGCGCACAGGCCGGGAGGCGACGGGCGGTTGGGCGGCGGCGGCGGGTTGGTAGGTGCTTAAGGTGTTGCCGAAGGCAGTTTTCGGGATTCCGCACAGGCAAAATGACGAAAAAAAAAAAGAGTATTGCAGATGTGTATAAATGGAACCTACGGATATATGCTCCGTTCCTTTGGTTGCCGGCGGCTGGTATAGATTATAGACAAAATAAATATTTGTATATCACCAAAAGTAGAATACACAAACAAAAAAAAAATCAATAATCTAAGAATCACATGTCTGCCACAACTTTAGTCATTCCTCCCCCCAGGAAAAGCTCTATACTACCAACACGACCATATAGTCACTCTACGCACTCAATCTTGACAAAATTTCGCAGGATCTCTAAGGATTTCGTGCCGATGGCGCCGTCTATCGGACAGGGTATATGCACATAACGGGGCCAAAATATTTCATTGGCCGTTACTATGCATTTAGTGAATTCCCAAACAGCGCAAAATATACAGAAAACTTCCCATGGCCGTCCCTCGATATATAGATAGTCCGTGCTGTCAGTGGTAGGTATTGGAATATCGGGGCGCGACGGCGGAGGATGGGTTGTCGTGACGTAAGAGAATAGTTAAGGGATATTTGGCAGTTGCGGGTTGGTTGGTGATGATGGAGTATAGATGGGGACAATGGTGTGGACTATGGCCAATATAGAGACAGGAGGTATACACCGTAGTGAACATCATCGCCAACGTAACAGATAACCCTGGCCACCGGCGGCGCCCAACGATAAGCTATCGTCTTTGGCCGTCGCCAACACTTCATGTCGCGCCACCAGGCCCATCGCCAGCACTATTCCTACCCTCGCATCCACCGTCGGCACACGCCCTACCATATATCCAATACGAAACCCTTTAACCTCGTAGCTTTGATAGCTTGCCATGTGCCACCCTCCATATACCTAGAGCCTAGGATCAATATCACCACTACCGAGCCCCTTGCCTGATTTCCGTCCGGTGTAGATAAAGGGGCGGCACCCCATTGGGCAATATTGATATCTGCGATTCCAGGAGCCGAGAGAATGTCTTAGACCCACATGACGGGATTGCTGTGTGTTGTGGGGAACCAGTGGATTATAAGACGGAGGGTCGGGATGGTGAATGGCGGATATGCGCATATAAAGACCACCATTGCTGAATGATAAAGGATATGTGGGAGATGAGGGTGTTTCGCTGTTGTTTGGTGTGGAGTAACTATGACCCGGTGGTCCTGGGGGGTGCCGGAGCGGAGATGGCTAATGTGCGTGCTGGAGCTTGCCAGGGCATTCCATCTATTGGTGGGCGTGATCCGGGATTGACGTGATATAGACTGCGACGTCAAGAGACAGCATCTTAGTTGACAATAACTAAAAGACCTGCCCCAGCGTATTCTTTGGCTATCCCGGCGGCATTTGATTCAAGTCGGGCGCGGGAAGCGTGACAGACGGGGGTTCCGGTGGGTAAAAACGGTGTGGTGATGGGGCAACGACGGCAGTGGCCATTGTATAAACTGAGGCATTAGCATATTATGGCTAGACAAAATGGCGGCAATGAAACCAGAAAACAAGATGAGTAAAGAAAAGAAAGAGAAATAACATCTATCAAAATCAATTCTCAAGCGGATCTCCTCACCTAACTCTCATCTTCTTCGGACTTCCCAATCCGGAACGGTGAATTAAGTGTCAGGATGCTAGCCAATCATGACTTATTGTCAAGTGGGGCATTGTAATTCAGACTGCATCGTTCCGCACCTAAATCAACGGCAATCGTAAGCCGTTCGCCGGATCGCAGGATCATGGAGGCTGAACGCCGTGATTAACGCACATTTATCCATTATTCCGTCAATAATGAATGCCTCTCGGTTGTTTTCTGCTCTCAGTATAAGGGCTGTCTTTCAACTAATCGCTCATCTGCCCCATGATATCTACGACGACAGCTAGATTATATTGAACATAGCCCAAGCACGTTGTGGTGATCTGTCTAAAGGCGGACTTTCGCTGCCGTTGACAGAAGGACGGGAACCAATAAGAGGCCAGGGATTGTCTAGGGGCCGTCTGGATTAGGAAGGAAGCAGAACAGGGAAGGGACTGGGGCCGATGGCCGTGGTTATAAAAAAGGAAGGTGGTGAGGGAGAATTGAGGTGATGGATGAGGAATGAAGAAATAGATAGAGAAGGGAAAGAAGCTATGACTTTTGAAGGTGGAAAGTGGTGATGTCGTTAAAGTTAGATGTGGGCAGTTGCAAGAATTCTAATGCATTTTATATTTACCCGTAGAAAGAATGCGCATCGTGAGGCTACCTGGTGATTGTTTGTTCGTCTTATCTTATCGTCTATAATTGGTCAAGCACATTACCACTTGTTCTTATCACGTGTATTCGTAATGTCAGATTTCTCCGCATATGCGCTAACCGGTTTCGCCCCTCCACTCTAAATTCAATCTTCCGCGTTGATTAATCGCACCCCAATTAAGCCGCTATCGTCACACAAATCACTTGGTGCTGACCAATCATCCTAGGCCATAAGTCAGGGTTCCTTCCTTAGCTCCCCGCTTACTTTATCGACCGATCTTCCCGGATAAAGCGGCCCCGCAATTTGCCGATTCATTACGTTTATTACTCAAAGTTTCAAGTACCTCTCACCAAGTGTCAAACCTCAAATCGCTTTCAGCTGCATTTTATCCCTCAATTCAACCTGAAATCTACCTCACTCTCTATTGAATATATTAACCCTAGAAAAATCATACATGATGCCTCCCGGCATCCGCATCTCCATTGACCGTGGTGGTACTTTTACGGATGTCCACGCTACCCTCCCTGATTCTTCCCCAGACATAATCCTCAAACTTCTCTCAGTTGACCCTACCAACTACCCCGATGCCCCCACTGAAGGTATCCGGCGCATCCTCGAGCTAGCCACGGGCAATCATATCCCCCGAGGGACTCCACTTGACCTCTCGCCCATTGAGAGGATTCGGATGGGCACAACGGTTGGCACGAATGCATTGCTGGAAAGGAAAGGGGCGCGAAGTGCGTTGCTCATTACGAAAGGGTTTGGCGATCTGTTGAGGATTGGGACACAGGCGAGACCGGGAATTTTCGATTTGCAGGTGAAGGTTCCGGGGCTATTGTATGATAGGGTTATAGAGGTTGATGAGAGGGTAACGCTGGAAGGATATACTGAGGATCCGAGACCAGCAGATATTGACATCACTAGTGATTCGTCATTAACCAGGGGAGCCACTGGGGAAGTCGTCCGCGTTCTTAAAACTCCCGACCTTAGCCAAGTTGAAAAGGACCTTCGGGTCCTGTGGGATGATGGAATCCGTTCTCTGTCGATTGTTTTCATTCACTCTTATATTCACCCGGAACACGAATCCCTTGTTGGCGCCCTTGCGCGTAAAATTGGCTTCCTTGTTGTTGAATCTGCCTCTCTCCAGCCTATGATCAAAGCCGTCCCCCGCGGGAACTCGGCGACCGCAGATGCATACCTTACGCCAATCATTAAATCATATATTGACTCGATTTCGTCTAATTTCACCGGGGGCTTAAGCGGTGCTGACACCCGCTGTGAATTTATGCAATCAGACGGAGGCTTGGTTGACTTTCGGGAATTCGGAGGACTCAAGTCCGTGCTTTCCGGGCCTGCCGGCGGCGTTGTTGGATACGCGCAGACTACCTATGATCCCGAAGAGAAACGGGCGGTCATTGGTTTTGATATGGGAGGCACATCGACAGACTGCTCTCGATATGCTGGAGACTACGAGCACGTTTTTGAAACGGTGACAGCAGGCGTCGCCATTCAAAGTCCCCAACTGGATATCAACACAGTTGCCGCTGGTGGCGGCTCCATGCTTTTCTGGCGTGATGGCCTGTTTGTTGTGGGGCCAGAGTCAGCTGGAGCTCATCCAGGACCCGTGTGTTATCGGAAGGGTGGCCCGTTGACGATTACGGATGCAAATGTTTTCCTAGGACGGATCCAGCCGCAATACTTCCCCAAGATCTTTGGACCGACAGAAAGTGAACCTTTGGGCGTTGAGTTAACAAAAGCTGCATTTGAGGAACTTACAGCGACCATCAATTCTGATAATCTCAAGGATGGGAAACCGCCGTTAACCGCAGAAGAAGTGGCGCTTGGGTTTCTCAGAGTAGCCGACGAGGTTATGGCGAGGCCGATTAGGGCATTGACAGAGGCTCGCGGGTTCGATACATCGACGCATTTGTTGGCTTGCTTTGGAGGCGCCGGTGGACAGCATGCTTGTTCGTTGGCAAAGGCTTTGTCTATTGATCGGGTGGTCGTTCACAAATTTGCGAGTATCTTGTCAGCATACGGGCTGGCATTGGCCGACCTTGTCCACGAAGTGCAAAAGCCTACGGCGTTGGAATATGACGAGAAAGCTACGCATGTTATCAAGGAGACGTTGAATGACATGGCTAAAGAGTGTACAGAACATTTAGTAGGGCAGGGGATGGATGATAGCAGTATACGGCATGAGATGTATTTGAATATGCGGTACAAGGGATCAACGACGGCGTTCATGATAAAGAAAGAAGAGACGTCTTGGGACTTTCTAACAGCTTTTGAGAGTCGTCATGCGCGGGAGTTTGGATTCAATTTCCCCGGGAAGCCAATTCTCATTGATGACTTCCGGGTCCGCGGAGTTGCCGAGGCCCCTAATGTTTCCCAGGAAAGTCCGTTCAAGCAACTTAAGGCTGTTGCTAACCTTAACATTGCGACCCCTGTGGCCAAGGAGACCGCGAAGGTGTGCTTTGACGGAGAGAAGGGAAGCGTGGAAACGCCGGTTCATATCCTTAGTGACCTGCCAACTGGCTGTAGGGTTCCGGGCCCTGCGTTGATTCTGGATAAGACATTGACGGTGTTGGTTGTTCCAGGGAGCATTGCGTCTATTCTGACATCTTGCGTGGTTATTGATATGGTGCCAGAGGCCAATGTCTCTGTACCAATGTCTATTGGAGACACGGACGCAGTAAATCCCATTCAACTATCGATCTTTGGCCATAGGTTCATGTCGATTGCCGAGCAAATGGGCAGGACTTTACAGAAGACTGCAGTCTCTACAAACATCAAGGAACGCCTAGACTTCTCATGTGCCTTATTTTCTCCAGATGGTGGCTTAGTTGCGAATGCCCCGCATGTACCCGTGCACCTCGGCTCCATGCAGTTCGCTGTCAAATATCAACATGAACTCTGGAAGGGAAAACTGGTAGACGGCGATGTGCTTGTGTCGAATCACCCAGCGTGTGGCGGAACCCATTTGCCAGATATCACGGTTATCAGTCCTGTGTTTGAAGCGGGGAATATTGTCTTTTACGTGGCAGCGAGAGGCCATCATGCAGATATTGGCGGGACTTTGCCAGGGAGCATGCCACCAAACTCAAAGTTCTTGTATGAAGAAGGGGCAGCTATTGAGGCAGAGAAGTTGGTGGAGGGTGGTGTATTTAATGAAGAGAGGATGGTGGAGTTGTTGTTGAGGGAGCCAGCGGGGCATCCGGGATGTTCGGGGACGAGATGTTTGGCGGATAACCTGTCGGATTTGAAAGCACAGGTTGCGGCAAATAACAAGGGCGTTCAGTTGATCAGGGGGTTGGTTGAGGAGAGTGGCTTGGAAGTTGTTCAGCGGTACATGTATGCCATCCAGTCAACGGCGGAACGGGCCGTGAGAGACCTTCTCAAAGGGTTCCATAAGAAGTATGGAGGAGTCCCGCTGAAAGCGATTGATTATATGGACGACGGGACTCCGATTGAGTTGACGGTCACAATAGATGGCGATACCGGATCAGCCGTGTTTGACTTTGAGGGGACGGGTGTAGAGGTTTACGGTAATACGAATGCACCCATCGCAATTACCCATTCAGCAATTATCTATTCGCTGAGAAGTTTAGTTGCTACCGACATACCGCTCAACCAAGGTTGTCTTTCGCCAATCACAATCAAAATCCCTCAATCTTCACTGCTTTCCCCATCAAAGGCCGCCTCAGTTGTCGCTGGGAATGTCCAGACGTCACAGCGTATCACAGACGTTGTCTTGCAAGCTTTCAATGCATGCGCTGATTCTCAGGGCTGCATGAATAACCTCACATTTGGCATGGGCGGGACAGACCCAGAGACCGGAAAACATATTGAGGGGTTCGGATATTACGAAACCATCGGCGGCGGCGCAGGAGCCGGCCCGGACTGGCGCGGAACAAGTGGAGTCCACACCCACATGACCAACACCCGCATAACCGACCCTGAAGTACTCGAAAAGCGCTACCCCGTCATCCTCCGGCGATTCTCCCTCCGGCCAAATTCAGGAGGTATCGGAAAGTTCCCTGGTGGCGATGGGATTGTGAGAGATATCGAGTTTAGAGAGAAGGTGGCAGTTAGTGTGATTTCGGAGAGGAGGACGAGGGGCCCAGGAGGTCGGGAGGGTGGAGGAGGTGGGAAGATGGGAAGGAATTATTGGGTGAGGGGAGAGAGGTGGGTGGGGTTAGGGGGGAAAGCGACAGTTGTCGTGGGGAAGGGGGATAGAATTGTTATCGAGACGCCGGGAGGTGGAGGGTGGGGGAAGGTTGAGAAGGAGGAGTAGAAGGCTAGGAACTAGAGAATAGGAATGCAGACAAATATCAAGCTCTTATATCGATAGATTAATATATTGCTCGGTGGCTAATGTTATCTGACCCATACATGCATTCATCATGGAAGCACACTTAGAACTGGAACTTTCAGTTCTCTCATACGAAGCAACATCCAAAAAGGAAAAGTGTAGTCCCACTGGGGATCGAACCCAGGACCTATCCCGAACTGACTTGAATCTGTGAAGGGACCGTCATACCACTAGACCATAGGACTTGATTTGATTTGATTTGATTTATTTAAGTTACGTCAACTACTTATTTAACTAAACGA
>LXGU01000149.1:0-69687 GCA_001640685.1 Catunica adiposa
TGTGCTGAACTGCTAGCTGCTGGACGGCAAAAGACTTTCCTACCCCGGATGGCCCTACAATCGAAGCATAAGGCGACAAGTAACGTGTCTGGTTCTGATTCCACTCGGACTCACAATGATCGATGTGGGTCAAGAGCCTAGTACTGGTGGATACAGTTCCGTTATATTTTTCTTCGATAGAAAATGGTCCGGCTGGCTTGTTGTGCTCAGTCTTGGCCAATTTTCTATGCTCAATCTGGGCCTCCTCGAGCATTTGTTGCAACTTAGGAGTCAGAGTTTTGGTATTTTGAGCTTGATCCAAAGATTGTGCGAGGTACAATTCGATGATTGATTTGTCGTCGCGAAATATATGCTTGGAAGATCTCATGGTTTCGTGGTTGTCAATCATTTCCTCGAACCAATCGATAGCAAAATATTGTAGACGAGGGGCGCGAAATCTTAGGGATGGGCTCCATGGTAAAGTACTCCAGCCGGTAAAGGCTAGGAACTCCTCATTAGAGGTAATATCCTCCCAAGAGTGAATGTTTGTCATGTCGGGCTAGCTTGGTCTGGTGTGATTGAGGTATCGCTAGAGAATTGTTAGCAAAATGATAAATTGTTGAAGGCAGTCAAATACAAACTTACATAAGAATCATTGAAGTCTTATGAGTACCGGATGGTAATAGCATGACAAGATCAAGATCAAGAGGGATGTGATAGTTGGAGTGTAATGGACTAAGAAAAAATAGAAGTAGAGTTCACACAAAGAGAGGTGACAGCTAGGTTGGCATTTTATATCATAACTGACTAGTTGATCACGTGATGATTGTTTGTTTACTACTATTGCCACCTCATTCCATTCTAGTCTCCTTCTAGCTTTTCATATTTCTGTTAAAAAGATTCAAAACAGACTCTCAACGAGAAACAACACAAATAGTTAATCGGAGCAAGGGAGACTTTTAATTGTGTGAGATCACGTTGACAGGTAACGTAGTCGGTGTTAACAACTTGAACATTAAAGTCTCAAGACACAGAATAGAAAGCATTTGGTAGACGACTCAGGTATAGTAATTACATATAGAAGGCACCGATAGTTAGAATAGTCAAGCGGCATATGGATGCTATCATGTAATGCCATGGCTTACCTCACCAATACAATAAATATAAAATGTGAGAGCTTGATAACCCGCGAGAGGCCAATCATATATACACAAGACCAGCCAATATAACAAAACAAGAGAATAATACCGTCACCTTGCGTTAATCCAATATACATATCTACCTTCTCCCTTCCAAGCCAATATTTCTTCGTTTTCACTGTAACAACAGCCAAGCATTAGCCATCACTTCCCACACGAGTGGGAACCGACAGTTGTCTTCCAATTTAGATACCTCAGAACCTGACATTTTGAAGCCATCAACGACCACAGTTAATGGCCACTCGGAAGATAACTAGTGCTTGTTGAATGCATCCCACGATCAAGTAACACAACCGCAGGGAGCGACAACATCCTCAGTGCAGTATGAAAGCTGGCATTGCCAATCATAGGCGACTATGTGACAACTCTCTCCAATTGTAGCCTAGAAATAAGATAGCGCCCTGCAGTTATCTGGCTAAGAAGCTAGACTTTAAGTGGAGACAGTTTAAGGTATGCACTTAGCTACACGGAAAGGGAAATATAACCAAAAAAAACGCACGACTATACCCAGGCGGTATAACCCAAAAACCAACTACATTAGGCTATGCATTTATAGCATAAAATGTGATCTTGTCATTCCATATCCTAGAAACTCTCAAGTGCAAGCCGAAGCACAGCTAAAAACTAACGATAGTCTAGTGGTAGGGTTAACAAATCATACAGGATCTTCATTCTATGACCAAGTAGCAAACCGAACTCTATTTCTTATCAATATGAGCTGAATACTGTTCTACTGAAACCTCCATTGATACCCTAAAAACACTTGAAGATAAGCTATGTTAGGGAACTTGACCCTGTCATCTCAGTGAAGTTACTACTTCGGTGACGAGGCATTTGCAAGACTAATACACCTTGTCTAAGCCAGCCTAATCCCTATTTGGGTAACACGGCCCTCATGATAACTTCTGGGGGTACACCACAAGGGACTGGTGGTACACTATAAGTTCTGCCAACTATTACCATGAGATATCCATATTTATGGGCATACGGCTTATGTTGAGGACTTGGATAATGAATAAAAGTGTATTCTAGACTTATTATAACCATTTGAAAATCATACTTAAATGCGATTACTAATTCAGTGCCATCAACATCACCATTCTGCATAACTTTATGGAAGGCTAACCATGCCCAGAGTACCGAATGTACGAAGATCTGAGTTGATGCAATCTTTTAGGGATTTGAGTGTGATGATGTGTTTATCCGGACTAAGAGTAAGTGGTATATAATATTTCATTGAGAACAGCGCGAGTTATATTGATAAACACCGAAAATATTCTAATTTTTCACTTGGTAACAATTCAAAATCAGTACAGGGGTAGCAGGTTCAAGAGTCACAAAAAAAATACTGCAAGAATATGCTTGCTTGGCGCCCAAATCAAATCAGGGGTACTATTCAGCTCATGTAATCGCAATGTTGATTCCTAGTTCCTGGTAGGTATTGCTAAAGAAGATATTACTGAGATCCTCCATGACTTCTTATTGATCCACCGCCTTGCATCTTTTCAACATTTTGTTCATTAAGAAGTTCTCATTCACTTTTATTGCCAATCTCCCATGGGCTTTTGATCGTTGAACCTTCGCATTTTGAGTTTGAAATTTCTCTCCGGTTTTGACTTTTGCATGAGATCGCCAATTCACTTATCGTTTTATTTACTGGCGTTCTACCATAACCTCTACTTGCTTGCCCTTCATGGAGGTCGCCGGGCTTACTATTAGCTGTTTGGGTGTTGTTAAGACATGTGCCAGCAAGTTCAAGGTCGCACAAGATGCGATTCGCTATCAACAGGAATCAGCTACCGAAATTATGAAAATCAGTGCCGCAGGACGTATGCTCCAAGACTGGACTAACTCTTTTCCAATAGAGAATGGCAATTTTACTGATGCTTCCATGAGCCATGAAAACCAAGATTTTGCCATTTTATATTGCGGAGTAATTCAGATGCTGATAGAGAATGACAAATCTCTTGTTACTCCTCGTTGCAAGCATGCCGATTTGATAGCCGGAATGGAGCGGTTTCTCAATCCCAGCACTGAAACTCTGAAAACAGTTAATCACTCTATAGTCATCCGGTTGGTAAGATCGCTATGGGGAGGGCAGGGAAGCACCAATAATGGGCCTACTGACAATGTTGCTGAATCTTTGATATCTGGAACTAGTGATTGCACCAGCAGGCTGACATCAAAGAATCAGAGGATCGATTATTCTCGCATAAAGAAGGCAATGTTGGCCTTTAAAAAGTATGAAGAATCCAATGCGCGTCGCCAAAGGTATTATCAAAGGGTTCCAGGCTGGAAGCGCCTCTCATGGATAACAAAGGACCGGAGCACACTACGGACGTTCGTCGAAGATATTACATCCTTGGTCGAATGTTTGGTTTCACTTATCCCACCTCCAAACAAATCCGCCAACGCACTTGCTGCAGTCTTGCAGAAACTGTCTATTACCCCAGATATGAGGTTACCCCCCGATGCAGTCTTGGATAAGATTTTCGAAAACCTGGAGCCTGCCGACCGAACAATCATGAACCTTTATGTTCAGTTTGAGGATACGAGACGACATAAGATTTTGGCTTGGATTTCGGCTATTGATGTGTTCCAGATACACAGTGATAAGCGATTTGCTGCGGGCCTGAACGAACTACGTATGACTGTGGATGGTTATGATCACGAGTACTGCATCGATGGCGGTTGGATATTGAAGGATAATAAGTTTAAGTCATGGCTCAAAGGGGAAACTAGGAAACTTTGGTGTATAGGTCCGGGTGAGTACTATCAACTTGCCTCCTTCTAATGCCAATATTATTACTAACTGTTCATTTACTACCAGCTGGTGTTGGCAAAACTGTGTTAATGTAAGACAACTATTATCTCTATATATGGTATTAACATCTAACTCTGAAATTACAATAGGTCGACAATCATTAACCATTGTCAAATCTCAGACCAAAAAATATTGGGAAAAGAACCATGCCGAATCGTCTACTTCTATATTCATTACTACGAAAACCACACCCTCTGCAATATACTTTGCTCACTAGTTGCGCAGATGTGTGAGCAGGAAGGTCTCCAACTCCCAAAAAGCATAGAAAGTCTGTGGAATGAGCGAACTACAGTAAATATGACTGAACTGTCACTTAGCACAATTCTGCCCATCTTCGAAGAGATGATCAAGCAAAGGCGCACGCTGTTAATGGTTGATGCATTGGACGAGCTTCGCGAGCCAGAGGAGCAGAACCATCGCGAGTCGATTGATGATCTTTTTACACTACTCAACAAAGATATGCCCATGGTCCAAATTTTGCTTATGTCACGGCCCCTACCAAGACAAGATGAATTGCAAAAGGAATATACAGTACTTGAGGTTAAGGCCCAAAACGAGGACCTCGTCTCTTTTTGTCGCCGGCGGATGGCGGGAGCCAACACTAAGGAATTTAAAGTTGTGGAGGGAACGCAGCTGTATCACGATATTATAAAAAAGATTCTTGAGATGAGCGACGGCGTGTAAGTAGTACCGTTACAGTTAGCGAGACCAAGTCTTATCAACAAACCTACTAACATCATGTAGTTTCATAGTAGCGTCGCTCCAGTTGGGTTATTTACTGGCCAAGGAGACAGAAGAACGTGTACGTCAAGCTTTTGATATGTTGAGTAAACACCTTGATAAAATGTATCAAAAAACTTTCGAGGGAATTGCAGATCTTGAATCTCGCGAGGAAAGAATCGACCGCCGAGGCGTTGGCACTTTTACAATGCTCATGACGTACTACGTATTCAAAAATAGCCATAGCCGGGCCTTTTATTACACCTTTGGAGTATTACAAAGTTTGGTCTCGATATTCTCAGGTATAAATCCTTCATCAGACAAGAACAAAATCAGTTTCCCTGAAATCAGAGCTCTTTCTTTGGGTATGCTCAAGATGGATGTCGATTATATGAATACCCGAGTGTCTTTAACCCATCGGTCCTGTTTTGAATACATGGAACGACATATCGACACCCTCAACCCCGGCGGCCCTTCTCAAATTCTACATCAACTGGATTTCATATTTCATTGCGATGACGCTAAGAAACTCCAAATCCATCCTCGGATTTATACCAAGGTGCCCTTGGTTGGATATACTCGGGGGGGCTCTGGCCATGAGATGGATCTTCCAAAAACAGGCAAGAGTGAAATCTACGAGGTTATGCACATTATGTGTAAAGTCTACGGGATAAATGCCTTCAACGACAATTTCAGAGTGTTTGACCAAAATATGATGTTAACATCTTGTGGCCGTGTTCTTGCATCATTACTCATGCACCGTCAGTTTTATTCGTCACCCTATGGTTGGAAGCTCCTAAAAGTTCCAGATCAATACGAAAACCCTTTAAATATCAATGAGGAGGGGCATCTCATTGGCATTCACGGCTTGTCATCCTGCAAAAATAGACTGGACATTGATACACTATTCCGTTGCGCCTTAAGAGAGAGTTTACTGGAATTGCAAAAAAGGCAATTTGAAGGCGTACCGGAAAAAGATTGGCGAGCAATCCAAGAATCGGTCATCGCGGCCACGATTATTTTATCCGAGGACATTGTTGCCTTCAACTCTGATCTTAATACACAATTGAAAGATGTGGTACACCGCTATTCAGGTCTTTCTACAGCATATTTACTCGGAGTTAACGAGGGAGTAAGGACGTATCTTCAGAATATTAAGTGCGAACCTTTGGAAAACAGTGTTTGGGGCTTGGCCCAACTGTTCCTGCGTTGGTGCCCGCATCATCACCCAGTTGGTGGGTTTCTTATATCTGGCCATGAAAGGTCTTTCAGCAGGTACTGCATTGAATCCACGAAATTCCATGGATATCTTAGTCTAGATTTCAATTCCGTGAATTTTATTAATGCGTCCAAATTCGAAAATATGGTTGAGGCTTATGAATATACCCTCCGGGGAAGGGGAAGGGGCAATAAATCTTCACCAGAATCTTCACCAGAATCTTCATCAGAATCTTCATCAGAATCCGAAGACCAAGAACAACCACTGGTTAAGAAATCCCGATATTATTAATCATAGTCCAGTCGATGATCTTTGATTGAACGGAAAATAGTGTCGGTATCCGAAAATACATATTTAACGGCCTGTTCATATCTTAATATATTCTTTGATTCCTTGAATCACTTGGCTTTCACCTAGACCAGCTCTCAGCATCCTGTCATCATGAATAGAGACCTAGTCTATCAACATATATATATCAAGTTTTTCCTGTTCAGCTTTATTTAAGAATTATATACATAACATGGGAACGGCGTAAGGTTAGGGACATTCGAATCAGTGGCAAGGTGGCCAACCAATGAAGCATCAATATATAAAACACATTGTGTATGTGATAAACGAGCGCCCAACATGTCTCCCAACCACCATCGCCAATCTTTCAACTGAATTTCCCCCACCACAGATCATGCCATTATCAATTAATGAGGCAAGTATCAATATTGCCCTTCAAGCCCTGGATAAAATTCCTCAATTAAGTCCTTATCTCGCTTCATAGATCTACAAGGTCTCTCATCGTACTCTACAACGCCGTCTCAATAGCATCCCTTTGAGATGCGATATTACGGCCAATTTGCGTAAACTATCTGATCTACAGGAACAGATTCTGATCATGTATAGTCTTGAGCTATATTTGTGAGGATTTCTCCCGCGGCATCGTGGTGTGGAAGAAATGGCCAATCGACTGCTCGCCGACAGCGACGCGGGATCTGTCGGCAAGCGCCGGGTTTCCAACTTCGTCAGGCAACATCTAGTGCTCACGATGCGTTTCCATCGTAAATATGATTCTCAGAGAGCTAAATGCGAAGACGTGACGCTCATTCGCAATTGGTTCTCGCTTGTAGAGAACACAATCACAAAATATGGCACCCACCTAGTCGATATCTATAACTTCAATGAGACTGGCTGTATGATGGGCCTGATTGCAAGCGGCATGGTGTCACGGGTGCAGAATGGTATGGAAAGGCGAAATCAGTGCAGTCTGGAAACTGGGAATGGGTTACAATCATTCAGGCGATCAATGCCGAAGGCTGGGCGATCACGCCGTTCATTGTCGTTGTGGAACAATATCACCTTGCCAACTGGTAGCAAGAAAGCAACCTCCCGGACGATGGGGCTATTGCGACGACTCAAAATGGCTGAACCAATAATGAGACGGGTCTTGAGTGGCTAAAGCACTTTGATCGGTACACAAAAACCAGAGCAAATGGTCAATATCGCCTTCTGATTCTCAATGGGCACGAAAGCAACCACTCGGTCGACTTTGAGAAATATTGCAAGGATAACAACAGCATCGCGCTCTGTATTCCATCTCATTAGTCTCATCTACTCCAGTCTCTTGACGTCGGGTGCTTTGGGCCCCTCAAAAAGGCATACGGCCGAGAAATAGAGCATCTGATCAGATGCTCTATAATCCACGTTTCAAAGACGGAGTTCTTTCCAGCCTTTTACGTGGCCGACCAAGCTGCCATAACGGAAAGTAACATCAAAGGGGGTTTTCGAGGGGCCGGATTTGTTCCTTTGGATCCGGAAACTGTGGTATCTAAGCTTGATGGGCAGCTACAGACTCCAACACCGGTTGAGGAGGAGGCCGGCCTCCCCAACCCTTGGGTCTCAAAGACGCCAAAGACAGTGCTTAAGGCTAGCTCTCAGTCTGAATATCTCGAACGACGAATTAAAGGGTATCAGAGCAGCTCTCCGGTAGCTATTATTGGGGTACTTGAGTTTTTTTCCAACAGAGCAAAGGCAATGATGCATAAGATGACTTTGATGCAGTCTGAGCTAATGTAGGTGGTATAAAATCAGGCGTTTGCTTGTTTTACGCGCTCGCTTATCATGTACGTTATGCATGATTGGGAACACAGCCTACAAGAAAGAGTATTTCCAGTTTATTGAGTAATTATCAGCAGTCGGAGCGCTGTGTAGACTGTACACACCCAAAATTGGCGAGCTTTGGTGAAGCTTCAATTTGTTGCAAAGCCATAACATGCAGCTATTTAGAAAGACATTATTGATATAAATTAATACACCGAAGATACCTTTGTGCCCAATATAGCTGCATGGGATATTGCTAAAGGAAGGCCCAAGAACTCTTTTGTATATATCACAGCTCATAGTAAAGCAGCCAGTTAGTGAGCGTGAGATTGTCACGCAAGATGTGCTGTGTATGTATTATCACAAAGCAGACTTCCACTTTGTTGTTCACATTCAGCTGATGCAGTCAGAAATGCCTTTTCTCAAGATTGGCGCCTAACTCCTGTGAGGGACTGCCCCAGCAAATATTACTGCAATACGTTGTGACTTATATTTGATCTCCCATCTCACGCCTCTCGAACACTGGGTTTATACCGTCCTTCTCATTCATGTCTGTGACCAGTCTCTCATGAGTTTTTGATCTTTAAACCGTTCGCATGTTGAGTTCCAGACTTCTCTCCTGCTTTCGCTTTTGCATGAGATATCCTGATCACTTATTGTTTTATTTACTAGCATTCTATCATACCCTCTGGTTGCTTGCCCCCCATGCCCGCCATGGAGACCACTGGACTTGTTATTGGCTGTCTGAGTGTTGTCAAGACATGTGTCGACAATATGAGGCTCATCCAAGACGCCATAGACTATCGCCAAGATTCGATTACCGAAATTATGAAAATCAGTGCCGCACAGCATATACTCCAAGACTGGATGAACTCTTTTCCAACGAAGAATGGCAACTTTGTTGATGCTTTCATGAGCCCTGAAAACCAAGGGTTTGCCATTGTATATTGCGGAGTAATTGAGATGCTTATTAACAATGCCACATCTCTTGCTAATCGCCACTGCACGCCTGCCAAGTTGCTAGACAGTATGAAGCGGTTTCTCAATTCCGGCACTGAAACTGAGAAACAAGCCAATCGCTCGAGTGTCATCCAATTGATGAATCCAATATTTGGGGACCAGAGAAGCACGAAGAATAAAACTATTGACAATGCGGCCGATGGGAGCACTGAACCCCGGAAGAAGACTAAACGCGTTGGATTGACCCGGTTTTTAGAATCGGCGCGGAGGCGCTGGCGAAGCATCAAGAGTAGGTCTACTGGCCATGTTGTCGATTCTTCGATTTCTGGAACTAGTGCTTCCACCAGCAACCTGACAGCTTCAAATCAGATGGAGGATTATACGTATATAAAAGAGGCAATACAAGCCTTGGAAGAATATTACAAGTCTGATGAGCGAATATTAAGGGGCAATCACATAATCCAAACCTGGAAACGCTTCTTATGGGTAACAAGAGACCGGGAAAGACTACGGAAGCTTGCCGAAGATATTAAGTCTTCGATCGAGCAGTTAGTCTCACTTATCCCACCTCCGGACACATCCACCAACGCACTTGCTACAATCTTAAAAAAGCTGTCCCCGACCCACATAGGGTCACCCCCCGACTCCGTCTTGGATGAAGCTTACCAAAATTTGAAGCCCGACGATCGAACCATATTGAACCTTTATCTTATGTTTGCAGAATCGAGAAGGCGTAAGATTTTGGCCTGGATTTCGGCCATTGACGTATCCCAGATACACAAAGAAAAGCGGCATTCTGCACGTCTGAACGAAGAACGTGTGACTGTGGATAATCATGATCACGAATACTACATTGATGGCAGTTGGATCCTGGAAGATCCTGATTTTCAGTCATGGCTGAAAGGGGACACTACGAAACTTTGGTGTATAGGTTCCGGTGAGTACTATTTATTTGTGTCCTTCTAATGCTAATATCATGACTAACTGTTTACCTGCTACCAGCTGGTGTTGGTAAAACCGTGTTAATGTAAGTGTTCTCCCGTCTCAATGTAATGTATCAGCAATCTAATTCTGACGTTGAAATAGGTCAACAATTATTAACCATTGTCAAAACCTGGATCCAGAAATACTCGGAGATAAACCATGCCGGATCATCTATTTCTATATTCATTACTACGAAAACCACACCCTCTGCACTATACTTTGCTCACTCGTCGCGCAAATGTGTGAACAGGAAGGTCTCCAGCTCCCCACAGATATTGAAAGCCTGTGGGACAGGCGAACAGCAATAAATGGAACCGGGCCGTCGCTTGAAGCAATTCTTCCCATATTCAAAGTGATGATCAAGCAGAAGCGCACGTTGTTGATGATTGATGGACTAGACGAGCTACGCGAGCCAGAGAAGCAGAATCATCGCGAGTCGATTGGTGATTTGTTTACACTACTCAACGAAGATATGCCCAAGGTCCAAGTTTTGATCATGTCGCGGCCCCTACCAAGACAAGATCAATTGCAAAAGGGATACACCATGATCGAAGTTGAGGCCAAGAAAGAGGACCTTAAATCTTTTTGTCGCCGGCGGATGGGGGGAGCCAACGCTGCAGATTTGCAAGTTGAGGAGGGAACGCAATTGTATCACGATATTATAAACAAGATTCTTGAGATAAGCGATGGAGTGTAAGTAGTACAGTTACTCTTGGTGAGACCAAGTCTTATCAACAAACCTACTAACATCATCTAGTTTCATAGTAGCGTCGCTCCAGCTAAATTATCTGCTGGCCCAGGAGACGGAAGAACGTGTGCGTAAAGCTTTTGGTATGTTGAGTAAAAATCTTGACGAAATGTATCAAAAGACTTTTGAGCGCATTAAATATCGGGAATCTTGTGAGGAAAGAATCGACCGCCAAGGCGTTGGCACTTTTACGATGCTCATGACGTACTACTTATTCAAAGATGACGGTATCTACAACTTGAGACACTTACAGTGTTTAGTCTCCATCTTCGCAAGCATAAATCCTTCATCAGACAACAACCGAATCAGTTTCTCTGAAATCAGAGCTCTTTCTTTGGGTATGCTCAAGATGGATGGTGACGGTGAGTATACCCAAGCGACTTTAACCCATCGGTCCTGTTTTGAATACATGGAACGACATATCGACACTCTCAGCCCCGGCGGCCGTTCTCACATGGCACATCAATTGGATTTCATTTTTGACTGCGATGATGCTAAGAAAGTCCAATTCCCCTTGCCTCAGATTTCCGACGACGACATGCCCTTGGTTGGATATACTCGGGGGGGCTCTGGCCATGAGATGAATGTTCAAACAACAGACGAGAATGTTATCCCCAGCGTTATGTTCATTGTGTGTAAAATCTGTGGGATCGATGCCTCGAATGACAATTGCAGAGTGTTTAAGCAAGACATGATGCTAACGTCTCGTGGCCACATTACTGCATCTTCGCTCTTATGCTATCGGCTTAAATTTGGCTCATACAATTTTTGGGCTGGCCTAGAAATTCCAGATGAGTACGAAAGCCCTTTAAACATCAATGAGGAGGGGCATCTCATGGGTAGCCACGGCTTGTCATCCTGTAAAACTAGAATGGACATCTATATCAAGCGCAAAAGAAAAAGTGAGAATGACTAACTCGACTTATGATTGTTAGCCGAAAGACTTACTTAAATAGAGTTGTTTTAAATTAGCATCAATTGTTTTGTTAAAACGAAGGAAAGGAGTGTAAACTTATCTGACTATGTCGTGTTATCAAAGTTAGAATATCCTGTGTGGGTGTAAGTGTCAGTGTCTAGTCGTAGATTAAAAATATGAAATAAGCGGAGACTTAGCTATTTTATAAGTACGTTGAATGGTAACTCTGTCTCTGTCACCCGAATCATTATCTGGTTTGTATCTTTGGGGAAATGAGTGAGGTAGTTAACTTGACTAACCGGGCTTTGTGTATGGAGTGCAGTCTATATTTTTATACTTCTGTGAATCTTTGTCATTGTCTGCTCTAGGAAGTTTGGCGCTGGTCAGACTTAGCTTGTTTTTGTGAATAGTTAGATAGTGATTATCCCTATCTAAATTACATATTTAGTATCTACTCAAGTGCTCGAAAAAAACAGGCGGGGAGGGGAGGACTTAGCTTATTTGTGTATGTTTTGGAACTTCGATATTTCTGTTACTTGGTATCAATATCAGTTTTTAATAATGAAAGAACGGGGGGTGGAGAGTGAACTTAGCTTGTTTTGTTAAGCTTCGAAATCCCGAGGTTCTATGTATTCTAGATGGATAGTCACTATCTGTTTCTTGTAGTTCAAAAGGAAATAAATAAATAAGAGGGGATGACTTAGCTTGTTTATAGTTTTGAAAGCGCGAGTTTATATTCCTGTTCATATTAATTAGTATCTACTCAGAGTGTTAAAATAAAAAAGTAGGAGAGGGAAATACTTAGCTTGTTTTGTTTCCTTTGTTTTGTTTTTAGCTTTGGTATCTCTAGATCTAAAGGTTTGCATCAGTATCGGCTCGGTTGTTAGTAAAACAAGGGAACAAGGGAGAGTGGAGGACTTAGCTGATTGTTTCAAGTTTAGTAGCTAGTTTTGTTTTTTTTATTTCTTGTCAGTATCGGCTTAGTGTCTCAAGAGCTCGAAGGGGTTCACTTAGCTTGTTGAGCTTAAATCGGTGTCATTTAGCTTGTGTATTTGGGTTGGGAGCCGGGGCTATAAAGCCTAGTAGTATTGTCAGTATCTTAAAAGTTCGAAGTATTCAATTACTTAGAGTTTGAGTATTAGAGATCGGAGCCGGAATAATCTTCGTCATTTCTCAAGAGTAGATTTCGGAGGGGATCCACTTAACTTGTTTTTCTGTAATTGTCCAAGTTCAGTCAGGTACTAATTGTTAGCAGCATCTTCTATTCTTTTCTCTTCCTATATCCAGCTCGTTTTTTTATGAGTCTTTGTCTTTTGCAAGTTTTTTGGTCGGGTTTTTTATTTTCGAATTTTTTGTCGGATTTTCTAGTTTTCCTTTGCTCGTCCTAATGTGTCAATATATGGCGTTCCGGGGTAGGCGGTTGGGATTTTGTCGTAGTTCAATCTTCTGTCATCCAAGGGTATCGGGGAGGGGGCCGTAGGCGGGCTTTGTCAGGAATGAACAGTTCGTCGAATTCCGGCCAAGGCTCAGGAGGGGCGAAGGGCTCCGGGGTGGGAGGTCTCAAGACAATCGCCGGGATGCTGACTTCAACCAACATTTCCGGAAACTGGAGAACCTTGGGCGCCTCAATAACCTTGACCTCTAATTCCCTTTCCTTCTTCTTGACCTGTTCGGCGCCGAGTTGTTCCTTCCCCTTGACAGAGGCTGCTACTGCTGCCACCTTGCCAACGTGGCACCAAGAAGGCGCCTGGTAAGCAGGGTAGTAAGGCTCCCGAGGGTAATGGACACTAGTATCCCCTTCCCCATCGAGACCAGTAAACCGTGCAGACTTCTTAGGTCCTTTCTTGGGCTTCGGCCGGAGCAAAGTAGTCTTCAGGATAGGCTTCTTCCCGAGTTTCGGATCCAGTCTGTATGGGACCTTTACCATACCCGATTTGATTCCCACCTTCGGATGCTCGTAGCTAGCAGCAGCAACAACCCTGGGGATGCAGAAAAGAGAACGAAGACGATCCGTCTTGCTCCCCTTGCGGGGAACATAGAGTGGAGTCAGTTCCGTTGCCTTCGCCACGTCCTTCGCCCAAAGATCTACATGAATTGTCGGGCGTGTAAAGTGAGAAGGTGTCTTGATGGCTGCGGATTCGGTTCTCGCAGTGCTTTTGGCGATCGGTTCTTCGGTAGCTTTGTCGAGTGCGGAGTCGGTGCGTGCAGAACTGTTGTCGGAAAAGGCGATTTCTTCAGCTGAGTCTTGACTGTAGGAGGACTCGCTGTCGGATGTGTTGGATGAATTGAGCTTGTCAATTGCCCGTGCAATAAACTTGTTGTCTGTAGCTGGCCGGATTAAGTGAGCAATTTTGTCGTTCAACTCCTTGGTTCTAGCTTGGAACTCTTCGGGCATTGAAACTGAGTTTTTCCGGCTTGAGTTGTCAACCTCGGACTTCAACTTCTCGCTGGAAACCAGAAAAATTGTTTTCTCAAGTTTTGGTCCGCTTGAAATGATTCTTTTGTCCACCCGAATCTTCCATTCCTCTTCAGTCATAAAGGAATTGAAAGACTCGGGAGTTTGACATCTTTCAGGACGCGTGTCGGTCTCAAGGCCATCCTTTTCTGTCGTCAAGTAAGAATTGGAGGCTAAGGCTTTGGTAATCGGGAGAGTGACCATTTCAATTGGAGCCAAAGTAGCATGCTCCAATTTTGCGGTAGGGCTCAAGCTTCTATCCCTCAGACTAAGTCTTCCTAGTTTGTCAGCTAGCTTGGAGAAATTCGAGCTCCGGTTCTGAGATCGGCGCTCGTAAACCTCTGTTGGCTTAAAAGGTTGGTAATCATTGAACTCGTCATTTACAAAACCCCCGGAGCTCGTAAGAGACATTGCCCGAAGAAAGGCATCATGATCGTACTGAGTATCCTTTCTTCTGCGGAAGGTTTTGGTCAAAGACTGGATCATCCGACGGCCAAAGGAAGGCTTGGGCTGAGGCATGTTGGCAAGAGCTCCACTCAAGTCGGTCGTACGGCTAGTGAAGGAAAGGGCGAATGCGTTGGAAGCGTTGGAAGCGTTGGAAGTGTTGGTAGACATTGTATTCGATGTGGAGCGGATACTGACTGGAGAGAGAAAGAAGGAAAAAGGAAGGAATTTTCGAAAGGAAGAGCAAAAGTAAGAAAGCCGTAGTTAAAGCAACAACGCAACACGGTGCACTGAGAAGTTACTATGTCATAGAGGCGTTACCCCTCTGTATGTCGTAGTTACAGTGGGTTCGGTATACTTCCAAATTAGGTTTCTGGTCGCGAACGAGCGGGGCACCCCCCAGTACATCACCTGACGTCATTGCCTCTTTAAGATTATCGCAGGTTCGCGTCGCAATTTTAAGGGCTCTTATTGGCCTGTTGTAGGCGTGCTATCTAAGAGATAGGCTATCTCTTACTTTTGGACGCGTAGAGCTGTCAACAAGAGAACTCTCAGTGGCCACGCCCCTGAAGGAAAGTGGTCGACGGCAATGTCTACAATGGGGGCGAGGAATAAAGACACAACAATTAGCCTTTCCCTGCCCGAAGGCCCAATTATGATGTATTCTAACCCTACTGCAACAACAATTGGCATACAGTAAATATTCAATGGCCTAGATGACAGATTGCTGTGTTACTGTGATAGGAGGTTTACTGGGTGAAGAGGAAATATTATTGCATGAGTTCCCGATGCGGTGACGATTCAAAACCCAGAATAGTTGACATCCTCCCTACAAAGGAGTTTATCGAGGCCCCATATTTATCCAATCAAACCACAATCAATATTGTCACGATAGTTTCCCAAAAATCCAAATATTCGTTTTCACTAATCCTAACCTCACCAGATGTAGTTGCATCTGCTATGCTAACTATTAACTAAACTTTGTACTACATCTAACTAGTTTAAGAATTCTTGGCATTAAGGTTGCATTAGCGAGAAGAAAAAGTGGCACAGACTCTGGGGATCAGCCACCGAGAGGAGTTGCATTTTAACAGAACTATGTTGCCAAGGCGTCTCTAGAAATGGAAGCTGTGGACCTCGAACAGCTTGAAGGCCTATTTTTAGAATATTTTTAGAACATGCTGCAATTTCAATGGGCGCTTAATAACCCTATGTATGCACATACTTGTTAACCCTAGTGATACCATTACTATAGTGAGTTGATGTTATCAGCTATTGTAAAACAAATTGGGACAAGCCATTCAGTCAAAATCAATAGTATTGACCATTAAATCCCTAATCTACGCATGGATGTAAATCTATATACGATTGTTAGTACCAAACTCCATTGATTAGTACGTATATGCCTATCTGCATATGTCATCAACGCCTCCCTCCCAAGCAGTAGATCTTTCCCAAATTTCCATCTTCCCACCTTCCCAACAATATGTAACCTTCTTCCAACCGAAGTTTCCAGTCATCCTCGATTCCCAATCGTCATCCTCCGGCACATCACCGCCCATCATCCTAAATATCTCTTCCCACCCAACGAATCTCTCCCGCTCCCGCCTACCACCCGCCCATCTTAAAATAGCGCTTCTCGATCTCCCTAGCTTGACCGCCATTAACAGCCGCTTTTCCCCGCCCTAACCAATCATCGTGTCTCTTTCCATGCCCACGAATTTCCCACTTCTATCAATAGCGCATGTTATCTTTAATCGTTAAGCGCCGCCTGAGTTGTACGCTACGGGGATGGAGGCGTCTGATTGGCTGGAAAGACCATGGGTATTACAGCTATGGTGATGTTTTTGAGCCAAAAGGAGGAGGTGGATGCAGAATTGTCATGATGTATGTGGGATTGGTAGACGCCTAGCTGAAGCGCGGATGGCAGGCAGGTGAAGAAAAAAGAAGGTTGGGGGTTATGTGGGGGAGGAGGACGGGGAGGTATATAGAGGATGAGATGTTCGCAGCTTTGAGAGTCGAGATTTATGAGTTTAGAAGAGCAGTTTGATTCTTATTCATTCCTCGAGGAAGTCACAAGTAGTGTCTTTACTATTTTATTTCTTGAGTTTAATCTTATATTGTTGTGTTTTATCCTCTTATTCTTTTCATCACAATAATTTTTTATACTTGCATTACTTCTTGAGTTGATCTCAAGCTCATTGCCACTATAACCATCATCATCATCGCTATTTATCTTTCCAAATAACTTTCTATTTGTTCCTTTTATTCTTCTATTTTCTTCTACCAAAGTCACTTAATCCATTACCCAAAATGAAATTCCTCTCCATCCTCGCACTGGCTACTGCGGCCCTCTCCGCTCCCACCACCGACCGGAACCTCGTCGCCGAAACCTCCCTCTCCGGTCATGACGCCGTCTCCAACTACTTCAACATTCTGGCCCAAAAAGTCAAAACCTCCAAATCTCTTGCTTCCCCCCCATCCTGTGACCCGTCTACCGCCACTCTCCCCTCTTGTAAGTTCTCACCACTACTTCATTTGCCTCAACTACCGTTTTTCACCCTCGAGCCCTCCATAACTAACCTAACTCCCTAGCTGCTCTCCCGGCTGTCTCCGCCAACCTTACCCTCCTCCACATCGCTATCGGCCGCGGCACTCAAAACTACACCTGCTCTGCCTCTACACCCGATGCCACTCCTAAAGCTGTCGGAGCTACCGCCGCACTCTTCAACGCCACTTGCCCCCTCACTCTCTACCCCTCTCTCTCCACTCCCCTTCCAAACCTCGCCATCCACTTCCCCCTCACTTCCTGGACAGACCTCGGCTCCCATACTCTTGGCCCCACCGGCCTGTCATCTTCCGGCATCCACTACTTTGCCCCCATCAACGCCACCGCTGCCATGCCGTTTTTCGACTTGAGGTACATTGGCATGGGCGATGGCAAGGTTGGCGCGAATGCGAGTGTTGCGGCGCCAGAGGATGCGGGAAGAGGTCAGGGCGGGGAGAAGGCAGTGGCATGGTTGAAGCTGACGCTTAAAGAGGGAGAGGCGGATGCCAGGTTCAAGGAGGTTTACCGAGTTAACACTGTTGGAGGCTCGCCTCCAGCGACATGTGAAGGGATGAATTCGACGTTTACTGTGGAATATGCGGCCCAGTATTGGTTCTTTGGTAATAAGGGTGTGATGTCAACTGCCTCGGAGCTGTAAGCTTTCTAGAATATGGGTCTAGCGTTGACTATAACGAACATGTGCATAAGTAATAAAGATGCTGCAGTAAAATCAAATAAATACCAAAATTTAATCTACTACCTACGAAGTGAATGTTCACATCCGATCAAAAAATTCAAAGAAACACACAAGCATAGTTGATATAATCCTGAACGCCAATCCAGAAACCATACCATGACGAGAACCTTCCTCAATGTAAATCATCCCCCTTCGCCTTCCATGTTGCCCCCACTCCGGCCCCAGCTCCGACTCCGGCCCCAACTCCCGTCCCTAACCCACCACTCGTCGCATGTAGACTCTGTACAGCATTTCCATTTCCTCCCAATCCCAACAAGACCCAGAACACTACCAAATGCAAGCCCAAACAATACACTGCAAACAGGTTCCTACTCCCTCTCGATGCTAACACCATTCTTGTAATCGAGTATACAGCCCTCTCTGGTAATGACATCCTCCGATATGCCCTCGCCGACTCTCTCCCTCTAAACGCCGCAAATGGTGATAAGTTTGATTCATAGGCCTGGCGATACCGATCCAAGGCAATCCCCGGATTCCCTGTACTTCCAATATTCACTGCTGATGGATTGGGATTTCCGGGAGCTCCGCCAGTTGATGAGGAAGTCACAGCCGAGTTCGACGACCGATTGTACGACGAAACATATCTTGTTTTCTCATACAGCTGTAAATTGTCCTTTTGCAAGGATGCAACTTCTTGTCTTAACGAAGAGATTGTCCGATGAGCATCTGACAGTTCTTGCTCCAACTGAGCATTCCTCTTCTTGAACCGATCACGTTGTGCCGTGACCATCGGTAAGATCCCGGCGTTTTGGCCGCCAGCAGCACCAGGGACAAGACCGGAGATGGACGAATCACGATCGGCAGGCATACCGCTAATAATAGATGACGTTGGTGATACACGGCCTTTGCGACCGCCCAGGGCAGACTGCTGGTAGCG
This sequence comes from Catunica adiposa, assembly GCA_001640685.1. NCBI lineage: Eukaryota > Fungi > Ascomycota > Sordariomycetes > Microascales > Ceratocystidaceae > Catunica > Catunica adiposa. Next base: position 18,719 of record LXGU01000149.1, read on the forward strand.
ACTGACATAGGTTCCAGCGACCGAAGCGCCAGAGGAAAAGTGGTTGGTGGCGCCGGATGCTTGGAAAGTGGAGAGATCGTTTTCCAGCTTCTCGTTGAGGGTTTGTGCTCTAATGAGTTCGCCTTTGGTGGCAGCCATATCATTCTGAACGGTCTGGAGACGAGTTTGAAGATCGTTGTGGGAAACACGCAATACAGTGAGCTCGTCACCAAGTTTTTTGTTGCGAGCCAAAAGCAACTTCTCAAGAGTATCACCCTTGGCCTTGGCTTCCTCCATATCGGACATCTCATCATCATCATCTCCAGTCGAGAACTCAATGCTCTTGAGGACTTCGAGTTCTTGCTTGACATCTTCATAGTCACTCCACTTCTCAACCTTCTTCTTCAAAACATCCCTCTCTTCTTTCAGATGCCCAACCTCCCTTTCAATCCCCCGCATCTTGGCATCCAAATCCCGGCGCATCCCATCGCGCTCCACCCTCACAGCATCAAGCTTCCGGATAAGTGATGAGTTCTCAGACCTCATCCGCATGTAAGCCGGGTCATCCTCCAGTGTCTTCGCAGCCTGGCTAGATGAGGCCTGTGCCTTGGCCTGCGCTAACTCAACCCGCAACTGCTCATTCCGCATCTCGACATCCGCCAACCGCGTGGCTGTCCTCTCGAGATCCGAATGCAGCATATCAAGCTCGGCACTTGTGACACCCGCCGAGCCACCCTCATTGCCCTCTTGGTTTTGACCCAACCGCTGATTAACCTCGTAGCTGGCCTTGATCTCACCAATTAGACGCTCCTGGCTTTCAATCTTCTCTTCGAGGGCCTTTTCCTTGGATTCCCAGTTTTCTTTCTTCTCGTTCATGGCGAGAGTCCATGATGACTGCACGTCCTTGATGCGTTGTTCGAGGTTCTCCTCAAGATCTTTCCGCGCAATACGTTCGGATTGGAGGCGGGATTCAGTTTCTTCGAGTTGAGAGGTCAAGTCGGAGACGGAACTTTGAAGACGCTCGTTTTCTTCTGTGAGTTTTGGCAGGGTGTCTTCGGAAACAAGCATAGAGTCTACAGAGGCTTCAAGAAGAGGGTATGGATCGGGGGCTTCGGATAGAGAAGTATAGGCCTTGAGGAAGTTGGAGTTGACAGCCTTGGAGTGGTTGGTGAGAAGATCAATGAATGTTTGGTAGGCTAAGTAGCATATGTTAGTGGACTAAATAGGACTAGTATATAGATGTAGACAGTCAAACCTTTGAGGAGGCCCTTCACGTCAGACAACTTGGTGGCATCGTCTGCTTTACGGAAGTCTTTCGTCTTTTGTGCTAATTCCTTTCTTTGAATAGTTGAGTCTCGTTGATAAGCAACAATATCCGAAGCTGTGGTATCAAGCGTAGTAACCAACGAGGTCAAATCAACACCTAATGACCAGAATTATTGGTTAGCATCTGATCAGATAATAATATCGTGACTTGCCCTCCCCCCCCCCCCCCCCCCAAAAAAAAAAAGAATCAAAACAATACCTCTCCATGCTGAGATAGCTTCTTGAAACTTGGTCGCCTGGCTATTCCCAATCTTTGATGTCTTCCCATTATCGCCGACGACCGCCTCAAGAGCCGCCAGTTCGGCAGCGACAGCCATATTGGGGTATTCGGGAATTCCGGGTATCACGAGGCCGATTGAATGTTGTCGCAATGACCGAAGTGCAATCAATTCACTTTCTACCGACTATATATGGAATCGCCTAAGTACGGTTTATATTCCAGGGCTGTAAATAAATGGCTAATGACGTCGATGATCCCACAGGACGGTTCTTGCAGGTGGATCAGCACGGCGACAACGTTGAGATCGGAGTCGGGATTGTAGAGAGTATCAGGAAGTCGAGTGCGGCAAGGGTCTCTCAGAGATTACGCTTGCTGGTAGAAAGAAAGTAAGGACAAATTGTAGCAAAGCACGGCTTTAGTGGGATTATCACGAGATTTTGGCTTCTTTAGCCGTCTTGTGATGATCTCATCAGTGACGCTGTTTCAGACGGAGCTTGAACCAGGGCATCGCGGCTGAACGTGTTCATTTCAGCTTGGTGGATCTGATTGGTTAGAAGCTGTCGGGCACGAGCCACTCAAACCAAATTGTCGTCCTACTAGAAGAAAGAATCTAGGGCAATTAGTGGGCTCCTAGCCTGTAATTGACTTCTCAGCAGGCCTAAAGTACTTGAAGGACGAAAGATGACAGTGGGAGAGGCCCTGTAACTCGGCTCTGGAACTGCCTAAGCGCAATGTTGAACTAGTCGATGACGAAGCTGCTCAGTCAAGCTCCAGGTTGAAGCTCAAAGTGCTCAAAGCCCCGCCATCACCAACTATCGTGACATTGAAAGCCACATCATTGACCCTTGTAATTTTTCCGCGCACGCTTAATTTTCGTGTCCTTATTTTCGCCTCATTGTGCTGTTTCCTTCCACGACACCTGTCAGACCCCATTTCCCAGCTAGACCCCGAATCGGCCCCGAGCTCCCCGTCCACCCTCCGTCCCAATACATCCCGCCATGCGCTGGATCTTGTGACACAAGACTTGCGCCAATCATGACATCTACACCCCCGGTTGATGACAATGCGCTACCAGCGCCTGCAGTTGCTCTGGCTAGTGAGAATGGGCCATTTGTGCTAAGAACATTGCTAGCGCAGATTCCACTGTCTACGGATGGCGAAGATGGGCCGACTCAAGATGTGAAGATTAACTGCGTAGAGTTTTATGGTGAGTTGGTATGGTTCATGCAGATATACAGTAGAGGATAATGCATGATCGATATAGTAAATTTCAAAAACGCTAATGTGAGAACTTTCGTAGAAAACAACTTGTATATCGGGACATCTGCTGGTCAACTGCTCCATTTTGTCTACATCCCACCTGATCCGTCCATTGTTGACTCTGTGCCGTACTCGACATCATCATGCTTCATAATGGCCTCCCGGCTAGAACCGGACTTTGTCGAACCCAGCAGCTCCGCCGGACCCACTCGGGCGGGAGTCCAACAAATCCTCTTGCTTCCAAAGATTGCGAAAGCTGTTGTTTTGTGCAACTGGACCGTCACATTTTACATGCTACCCGAATTTAGTCGAGCTCTCGGCACACTACAAGTTAAGAACTGTAACTACATTGGCGGAGTAGATCTCAACGAGTCACGAGATCCGGAAGAGCGTGGATATGACGGGAAGCCAGGCGCAACAATTCTATTGTCACTGAATAGGCGCATTCAGGTTGTGCGCATTAACGAGGATGCGCGCGTTGTTAGAGTAAGTGAGCATCACTTGTTCATATAACGGTCCAACTTTTCTAACTGACTTACTAGAACATTGATATACCTGGAAGCACCATCACCGTCCGCCGCAATAACATTGCCGGTGTCGCGGATGCCCACAAATATACTTTGGTCGACGTCGCCCAACAAATGAAAATCCCCCTGATGAATATCTCCTCCCTTGACAACTCCGACCCCACCGAATCATCTTCCCCAGGACCCGGACCCCCCGCCACCTTATCCCGCAGTAACTCATCCATGCATAAGAAACCACCAGCAGCTGTCCCGTCACATAATCGAAGTGCCAGTCTGGGCGCTTTTATGACATCCAAAATACTCCATGCAACATCAGACGGATTGCCAGGAAGCACGTCATTAAGCCGGTCCGGATCTCCGGCCCCGCCTACACCTTCAAAAAGTCCTGATCCTGAAGGCGGGAAAGGAGGGTTGCCACATAGTGAGTCAGCAACAATGCTGGATACACCAGGGCGATCAGGGACACCAGGGAATGAGGGCAAGCCAAAGGCAGCTCCGGGGTTACTTCCAGGACATATTATCTCACCAAATAACTCAGAGTTCTTGCTAGTCAACGGGACGTCGCCATCGGAACAGGGAGTCGGTATGTTTGTTGATTTAAACGGTGATCCGACAAGACCGCCAATTGGCTTCGAACGGTATCCAGATCAAGTCATTGTTGACGACGGTCAACCACCGGAGAATCTAGGTCAATCCGCTTTGCCGTTTCACATGGAAGAAGCCCCATATGTCATCGCCTCTATGTCCCGCGATTTTGACGATGGTCCCCACAACGGTCTTGAAATCCAAAAAGCCGATTCTACAATCCTCAGTCGCGATGCTTCATGGCTAGAACCCCCCGTCTCCCCAGACCCGCTAGCCCCAGTTGGCATCAAAGTCTTGATGGACGGTGGCGAAATTCTATTTCCTGAACTCATAAATAAGCTTAGTCAGGCGCTGTTCCGGCCATTGGAGCATATTAAAGAAGATGAGATGGCATCGGGGTCGCGGGATTTGTCAGCACGGGATCGGCCCCAATATGATCCTCCCGGGCCTGAAGAGCCAGCTGTACCGCCAGACTTTGAGGAGAAAAGAATAATAGATGAAAAGGATTTTGTCAAGAGGTTGATAAGTGTGCCGTCTAAGGTGGCAGTTTGGTCTGGAGATAATATTTGGTGGGCTGTGAGGAATCCTCAGTTGTTACGCATGGAAGCTGGACTCCAGTCGAACGCCCAGGCTGCACCTGAGGCGACATCGCCCGTTTTGACTCCGTTAGACCGAAAACCAGTTTTTGACCTTTTAGGTTCACTGAAGGATAAAGATGCACAGTCTGAACTGGAATTCCTGACGTTCAATTATATGCGGCAGCGTGCTGGCCTTCTTTTGTTATTTGATCTACTGTCACCACATGCAGAGACTGAAAATCCATTTTCCGATGCCGAGATTAAGGATTTAGAAGAGTATCTTGTGGAGTCTGGCCTTGACCCCAGAGTTGTCCTGGCCTTGATCCCGGGGGTACGCAATGAGATTATCGACAGTCCGCTTGGGATATGGGTTTTCGGTGGTGTTGCTGAGGCAGTTACTCGCTATCTAAAGCATGAGCCTGAGTACCGGGATGACAATGGGCAAAGGGTGCCGGGGTTAGATGTCATGTCGGCGCAAACTAGTCATTTCTTGAGAAGGTTCCTTGTTGCATGGAGAAAGAGGAAAGGGTTTGGCAGTGTGGCGGGTGAAAAGGAGGTCTTTAAGACAGTAGACGCAGCACTGTTGCTAGTGCTACTCGAGATCGACCAACACTCACCAGTCGGCCTTGCCAAGAGTCGCCGCAGCCCCAGAGCCGAATTATACGAAGTTGTCGATAAAGGCATCGACTGTTTCGACCGAGCTGTTGACCTTCTTGAAGGATACCAACGATTATTCGTTCTTAGCAGGTTATTCCAAAGCCGGAAGATGGCGGCTGAGGTCCTCGGGACGTGGAAGAGGATCATAGAAGGGGCAGTGGATGAGGGAGGGGAGCTCTTAGAGGGTGAGCAGAGGGTGAGGGATTATCTAAGCAACGTCAATAACCTTGACCTTGTTCGCGAATATGCGCTTTGGCTTGCCTCTAGAAATCCACAGCTGGGTGTTCAAGTCTTTGCTGAAGAAAAGAAGAGTAAATCTGGTGTTTCTACTGCCCGGTTCACACCATCTGAAGTCGTCACCCTGTTAAAGGAAAAGGCAATAAACGCAGTCAAGGCTTACCTCGAATACATGGTGTTCACAAAGGGCCACAAACTGTATATCAATGATCTGATATCCTACTTGCTAGACTCGGTTATTACCCATCTATTGGAATCCCCCGACAACCAAGCTGCCCTTGCTGCTACCTACACTGCTTACCGCGCGCTCTCCCCACCTAAATCTTCATATGAACGTTTTCTATCAGACAACATCCCACCGTCTCCACCTGATACAGAATCTCCTTGGCTCAACCGTCTTCGTCTCCTCCAGCTTCTAAGCACTGCCCATGGCTATGATGCTGAGGCTATTCACAAGCGAATTGCGGAGTTACCAGGTGACTTGCTAGTACCGGAGACAATTATCTTGGCAGGAAAGGCGGGAGAGCATGCCGAGGCAATTAGGTTGTTAGTGGGAGGATTGGGTGACTATGATACAGCGGTAGGGTATGCCTTGGATGGCGGGAGGAGAATATATGGGCGGCCGTCGAAGTACTCGGGGTTGAGACAGACATTGGGTGCTGATGCGGTAAATGATGGAGACGTGGAGCAATTAAGTGGAGAACAGTTGTTTGCATTACAGAAACCTTTGTTCTTCATCGTGCTCAAAGAGTTCCTGGAGATTAACTCGCCTGTTGAAAGGTTGGAACAGACCTGTTCTTTGCTTGAACGGTACGGTGCATGGTTCGAACTCAGGGAGGTTCTAGAAGTTATCCCAGACACTTGGCCAGTCAAGATGATGGGAGGATATCTAGTCGGAGCATTGAGGAGGCGGGTTACTGAAAAGAGGAAGGGAAAGATCGTGAGGGCGTTGTCGGCGGTTGAGGCGTTGAACATGGGTGGGGATTTGGTTGAAGAGAGGAAGAGGAGAGGAGTCATGGTAGAAGATGAAGAGAGCGGGAATGGGGAAGTGTAATGAGTTATGATTATTGTATATTAATAATTTAATGTTCCTAAAGGCTTGCTTTGTCTTATACCGTCTTATGCCATTGGATATACCGGAAAGAAGTGGGGCTCCTCGAAGTGCTAGCTGGTAGAGTGTGTGCATGGACTTTAACATGACTGGATCAGTAATTAATTATATTCCGGATCTATCAACCACCATAATTTTGAACTCTATCGTATAAAGTATCGACTTTGCCGCCCTAAGCCCTCTTCAAAACTGCCACAACCAACCATCTCTTCCTCTCCGTAACATCCTCAACGCCCCTATCCTCCACCCACTCTCTCTCTATCCCATCACAGTCCCTCTCCCAAATCTCCTCGCAAACTAGCCCCACCTTTGCCAACTCCTCCTTATCATAAAACCCTCTCATCTTCTCCCTACCCGTGTGGAAACCCGCCACCACCCACGCTCTACTCTCTGTTCCCTCCGCTAGATACTTGGAAATTGACTCCCGCAAATTTCCATGTTGCCATGGCATCCAAAGGCAATCGCAAACAAACATCCTATCGTATGACTTCTCAGTAGGGACAGGAGCAGCCGACGTACCGTCCGGAAACACACCCCATTCGTGACCCATAATTTGCACATCTCCGGATGCCGTCGCTGAGACGCCATCGGGGACAAATTTGGCGGCTGTGTTCCGTACGACGTTTTCTTTGAGGGTGGAAAGGAGCTCCGGGGCGGGATAATCAGTTACGGTGACGTGTTTGGCTCCGTAGATTGCCGCCATCATGGATGGGAGACCAGTGCCGGCGCCGACTTCGAAGGTTTTGAGACCGCGGATGTCCCAGCCTGATTTCCCGAAGCGGTCTTTTTGAGTCTCTTGGTTATATTTGACGGTTGCCTGAGGGAAGGAATCGCGCTCGATGAATTCAGCGAGCAGGAGACTGGCGTTCCATAGGTAATGGGAAAAGAGACGGCGGTTGTCGTCACCTTGGGGCTTATTCAGTGCGATTGTCAGGGACTTGGGGAGGAATGGGGATTCGTAGGAAAGTAGATGGTCCGGGTCACCATGTTGGTTCACAATGTCATCGGGGAAGATGACACCAATAGATGACGAGAAGATATCTTCAATGTCCGAATCGGGACCCAATAGGGTAATACGGGAGGTCAGGGCCATGGTGGGAATAGATTATATGTTGAAGTATCCGTGGTCCCGTGTTGAATTATGTGCACGCCGTAACTATCCGGTGCGGGTGTGGTTGGTTTCCGCCGTAATGGGTTGTCATGGGCACGTAGGAGTGTGGGGTTGATTTTGAAAGGATCCACTTTTTGGGGGGTTTTGGTTGGGTGGTGAGGTCTTTTCTGGAAGCGGCGAAGAACACCAAGATAAGATCACGAGAATGGGACGGCTGTAGTTCTTTCTATAGTGGGCTGATGTGTTAGTTTTGTTTAGGCTTAGTAGGATTGGAAGCTGGTGGTGTTATATTCGATGGGTCTCTGCGTAGAACGTGCTATAGTTGGGCCAGTGGCAAATGGAAGCTGATATGGAAACCTTATATGTTTGCTATATCGGCTCAGAAGACATGAAAGCTCAGTATGTGACTAGATTAGAAGCTTGATTGGGTTCCTTTTAATTGCAGCATTTGATAAGTTCCAGAATGTCTCGATCTTGGTCCCACATAAATTCATGCGAGTCATATGTGGCATGAGATTGAGTTGATACTCATATCAGTAATTTGACGAAAGTCACTGTATCAATCAAGTTCTACTAATAAACAAATTCACATCATTTATATGAAACAGAAAGATATGTTTAAAATATTCAATTAAATCAATCACTCCTGTGTTACTTTTTGAGTGCCTTGAACTCCAATCTACCAAAACCGCCAAACTCCTTTGCATAGAAAAAAGCCCTCACAGCAAAAGCTGTAGCGCCCATATCCCAAAATGAAAAACCCAGAGAAGAAAGATGATGTCTCTAACAAGAGATGTCAACCCCCCAATCCCGCGAATGATATCAAAATAGAAAAAGAAAAACAGAAAACAGCCAAAATAAGACCCATCATTCCTCATGAGAAACATATATCCACACCAACAAACGATGCACCCCCAATAATAAAAGAATTATATACTAATAAATGACAAGATCGAAAGAATGAGAAAGAAGATGGGCGTTGCCGCCGAGACCGTGATAACAAACAAATGATTAAGGACAAAAAAGATTCGGGTCCAGCCCAGATCGAGTATCAATCAACATAGCCTTTGAGCTAGTCAAGGCGAAAGCCTTACTGCTGCTGCTGCTGCTGCTGAGCCTGATACGCACTCTCGGCCAACATCCTCTCCTCTTCAGTCGGGTCATCCGCAATCCACGGCCCCGTCTCTTCCTCGGTCGCATTCAGGAAACCCTGAGCGCGCGCCATCGTGTGCAAATCAAGATCTGAAACCCAGTGGTTGCCCTCCTTATCAAGAGGCACCCGGACCTCATGTTCGTTGTTCAACATCATGTCATCCTTGGAGATGCGCTGGTTGCCAACAAACAACGCAGTTACCCGGTGCTTCATGTTCATCTGGCCCTTATCGTAACCCCAGGACGTCGGGTACTCTCTGCGGGGCTTCCGGCCCTTGCGAGGGGGCGCTGAAACGCCACCGCGGGAAAAGGTCATGCCGGCCTTCTGGACGCCGTTGGCAGGGTTCGACTTCTTCTTCATCGACGCGATAGTCGCCGAGCTCTTGACGCCCTCCAGCAGGGGGTCAATCTGAGTATCATCTTCCTGCTCGTCGTCGGACTCTTCCGCAGTGGCGCCGTCAAAGGGAGCAGGCACCTTGTTGCGCTCCAGAGTCGCAGCGACCTCAGCGTCGTTGTCGACCTCCTGGAGAAGCGCGGCGTTGATGGCCTCGGCAGGATCCTCGCGCTGGACAATCTTAAGAACACAGTCGTCAAGATGCTCGTAAAACTCTTGAGGCGTCCGGTAGTGCAGAGAGCATGTGGAGCAAGCGCCAATCTTGTGTCCATTGATCTCCGACATATCCTCCATGGGCGGGGCAGCAGCGCCCGAACCACGGCGCCTAGAGTTCGGCGGGGTTTGCTCAACACCATGAACCGAGGTCAAATGTCTCTTGAAGACATCGGCGCGGTTAAATGTCTTCTCGGCAGTGGAGCCGTTGCCAGGGCAGTAAGGACACACCATGTTGCCCTTGAAGTGGGTCAGAGTATGTCTGTTACGGTCGTAGCGACGCGAGAAGCCCTTGATGTGGTATTCACACGAGGTAATCGGGCATTTCTCGGGGCGCTGCTCCTGGTGGGTGAGCTTGTGGGCCTTGAGGTCCTTGAACTTCTTCTTGCACTGAGGGCAAGTCTGCTTCTGGTGGGCGGACCCATCATCAGAGTTGTGGTCACCGTTGGACATCATGGATGGCCTCCGCATGTCGCCGGAGGTTGGGTGGCTCTCAATAAAGTTGGGGTGCGAGGCACTACCGTGGAAGTACATGGGCTGCATCTGGAAGGCGGCAGTGTGGGGAGAGGTGGACATCAGGGGTGATGGGATGGTGCTAGTGGGGATGTTGCCGTTGAAAGAGGCCCGAGGGTTCAGAGAGTTGTTCATGTTCATGGCATTGTAGGGGTTTTCTACAGGCCAGAAAGAAGATTCCATGTTAGCAAATACAGAGCTTTGGTTATAAAGTGATTGGAGGAGGGGAAATAGAAAAGCTATGCGGGAGCACAAGTTGGTGTGTTCTGGGTGGTAAAGGGGGCCAAGTAAAACAAGACACAAAGGGGGAAAGAGCCTCTATATAGTCATGATTACACATGAAGGCTGCTACAAAAGGCAGTTTCTTGGTGTAGACAACAGCCCGGCCAGTATAGGGCCAGGCCTAAAAGTTTATATACACCACTGTCTCACAGTGGAACAATACAAAGTGTGTCCCTTTGGACAAGGGAAATGGGTATGGGTAAAATAAAGCGAAGGAGAGTGACTTACCAGGAAAATTGCTGAAAAGCATGTTCTGAGTGTGCTGAATATCGTAGTAGCCGTCCATGTTGTACATCGGCATCGGCTCCGACCACTGCGGCTGCTGTTGGGGAATCGGCGCAGTGGAGTATACTGACGGATTCCGCGACATAACAGTGGTGACGGGGATGGGAACAACAGCAGGCATAGATTGCATGGCGGCAGTAGTCATGGCAGTCTGGGCCATGAGCGCATAAGAGGTTTCCGGGCTAGCAGAGGCCTCGGAGTGACTGATAGAGGCGGCAGGAGAGAAGCCAGCGCCGCCGTCGTAGGGCGAAACACGCGGGTTGTGATCGTAGAAGGGGGCAGTGTTGTCGTAAACTGGTTGGGAAGGTGCGGACATGCTCTGAGTGTACATGTGGGAGGCGGGGTAGGAGTAGACGCCGGGACCCGTGGATGGAGACTCGGCGAACATGGTGGATGTGAATGTGATAATTAAGTGATGGTGGAGAGAGTGGAAGTGGGGTAAGGGTCCGTTCAGGTCGATAACGGAGGTAAGAGTGGCTTCGCAGACTCAATCCAGGTGAGCCAAGTCTGGCAGACGGAATGTGGAGAATGAGAAGAGGCGGAAGGGAGATGATCTATTCCGATATATCAAATAATGTGCTGCAGTAAGTTTGATGTTAAATATTAACAGGTTGTTATTCCGGAATGCAGAGTGAGAGATGTGTATGTATATATAGAGAAAGAGTATAAGTGTGCAGACTATGTCGTTGAAACGAATGATGAGTAAATAGCAAAGTTAATCAAGTTATATAGCAAAGTGTATGATTGGGTGATGAAGCAATTCGCAATGAGTGATGAATTATCGAAGCAAGGCTTATTGGCGATGACAAGAAGAGAGGTAAAGAAGATGTTATATATACCGATACTCAGATCTAGATATGACGCTAGGCCAACGAAAAAAAAGAGAAGAATTAGTTTATTTCTTTCATTTAATCGTAATTTATGGTCTCTTTCGGCAGCTCGCACCTAAAGAAAAGACAGGATATATGACGAGATAAAATAACACTAATTAATTCATGTAAATCCCACGCCTCGGGTGTGCAGCTTCGTCCCCCGTTGTCGCACGCCCTTGTGTTGCTAAAAATCTGAAAGAGCCACACTTGGTCCTCTCCCCCGCCTGTTGATCCCAGAAAATGATAAAATGCGTCTCCAGTTTAATCTATTCACCGGATTTCCGGATCTAGCAACTTAGTGCTGCCACCCTCTCTCCACTTCACACCCACGATCCCTCATCTGCTATACACACTTCGACATGACACCTCTGTGTAGGCCTTCGATCTGTAAGCAGGCTGCATAGCTAGGCGCGGCCCGTATTGTCATTAGCGATAAAACCGTCTGTGACAAAGGGCCCCATCGCAGGACAACCAGATGAGGCATGCCGAAATGTGATGGTCATCGACAGGAAATAGGTGTGATGGTCTACTGTGGACTGCTGGCATCTTTTAATAAACTTATGCATGGCTTGTATGATGTATACACTCCTGGTTTTCTTATCAGCATCCTCTTATGCCAACCGCACGCAACGCTTGCCTCCCAGTTTTCTACGACCATCAGTAATCTTTGTAAACAGAGGGCAACACCGCATCGCAAAGAACGCCCAAATCGAGAAGAGACTCCGGGTATGTAGCCAAGCAGAGACACACAAAGTGTGTGCATTTGTGCTCTGCTGGGTGCGCAGATGGCCTCTGGAGCAGACAAAGCATGGTTATTCGCTGGCGGCTCTAGGACGAGCTGGACAGCCCTTTTTTTGGAGGGTTTTTAACTGGCGTTCTAGAGTATGCGGGTAGCTGTTTGGTGTGTTCTACGGTTGTTCTGTGTGTCTTGTGAAAACGATGCAAGTGAGTAAAAGATGCGGCTGTAAGTCGAGCTTTGAGTAGCGTGTGATGATGAGGCCTCAGCATCCATTTCAACTATTCCCAAGTACAATCACAATAAAAACTCTATTGTTTCGAACCCTAAACACTGATAAATGGAGCGGCCTTCTTCCGCACCTCTGGCGACGCTAGGTCTACCAGATGGCACATGACCTTTATTTGCCAAGCTACTATATACAAAGTTTTCTCACAAGCTCTTGATATCTCGCATGAGCCACTACCTTCCAACGTAGGCCCCAACCGTCTGATGAACTCCCAGGCGCAAACTTCATCTCTCCCCCTTGACATATTCAAGGCTGGATCTTAAGCAGGACCATGTACCCGATGCAACACGACATCAATCTCGGCGCTCTATCTTCAGCCACCAACCAACCAAGAGAGTCGCCGAATGAATTCATCAAATAAAATAATTCCGTTCATCTCCATACTGTGCCTACCTAAGCGGATCGTCCAAGGTCCGCTGTGATGAGAAAAGGAATTCCATCAGCTTGTATTGTCAGCTTGTGGTGTGATATGTGCCGTTCGTCTACAAAGGCTCCCGAGTTATACCAATGATGTGATCCACCCACAATCTTATCGCCGCCCCGCCCAGAAATTTAATATGGGACTTGTAATTATGCATCATCAATCAGTAACTTGCCAAACCCCCCTCTCCCGGAAGGCCGACTAGGGAGTACTTCTAATCATTGTAAGTGGCCGCTGTGGCCAGTCCTGAGATCACTGGTTACCAGGGTGCGGGAGATTAGATATGGAGTTTTCATGAGCGTTCGGCACCAGAGTGGACTGGATAATCTAAGGGTTTACTTGCGGGAGAATTTCGGGAGATGATTACGGAGAGTATTGGGGGCCGGTGGACGGGGATGGTGTTTTCGGCAGCGGGGGTGGGTGGATATAAGGGAGTAGGATCGGGAATGGGAGTGGGATCGTATAAAGGGAGAGGCAGGATTACTGGATGAGGGATATGAGTGCATTTGGTTATCAAATAGTAGTACATCATGAACGTGTTGCTTTTGGGATTTCAATGGTGGCTTCTTTTGGGATTAAACATTAAGTACTTGCAACTATATTAAGATTATCAAACCTTTACAAGTCTTTCTTGGCCACGGGCATTCCGTCTCCGGTTCCGTCTCCAAGTCTCTGTTACTCCAAGCCCCATCCTTCTACCTCCTCTCATCCTTCTACGAAATAGCCCAATCCATAACAACCTCCACGATTCCCCAAAGCCTTCCGGATCATAAACATTTCTCGGGCCAGAATGTGGGGCACTTATTTGCCTTCGAAGAGTGATCCAAATGCGGAAATGATTTTGAGGAAGTTTGATGACACTGGTTATTTTGAAGGGTGAAATTGGAGCAAGTTCGTTTGGAGGGAGACATGCGGGAGGGAGGATATTCTGTGGGATACTTGTATTTAAAACTCAAAGGCAAGTAAGGCACGATATTAAGATTTTTTTTTTTTAGATAGAGAGATGCGGTAAATACTACGGTGTATGTCATAGCACTAAGTTAGGACTCAGTGTGGCTCTTAAACAGAACCCAAAATAGCTTATTATGCACGCAGCGAGTCTGACAATACTAATGTCCTCATGCATTCAACCAAGTGCTAACTAGAATAACAATTACTACAAACGGAACATTAGCTCGTAGAACTTACAGTACTAAATAATAATCACCGTCAGCCAAGACCATATCCGTCTGCCCACTACCTCCTCATCGTAAAACAAAAGAATATCTACTCGACCTTACATTACCTCAACCTCCAAGCCTCCAGTCGCCGACCAAAAGTACTAACATGTCCACCTTGACCAGCCACCGCCACTGTCTATTCATAGAGCCCGTGATCAAATACAGACGGTTCACGACATGTTAGTGGCTTGAAGAACCCAACAGATATGAACGAGTGGTATACATTAGGGTTATATACCATGTAAGTGTTATTTGACGTGTTTTACAAAGAGCTTGGGTAGCTGTTAGTTTACACAGTGTCCTTTTATACTATGGGTTGTGTGTTTCCGTACGGGGAGTCCGAAGGTAGCATGTCACTCGTGATATGTGGTTATAAGAGATAGACGTGCCTTGTTTCCTTTAACAGGTTATGAGCTTCGGCTACAGAAGATATTCCTCAATGTAGATTATCATAAGAAATCAAAGAAAATTCTTACAATAATCACAATTTCATCTTCAGTTCTAAGACGTCTGAGCGCCAGCAAGCCCGGCTTGCTTAGTCTGCCCTACACAAAACCATCCGCATATATTTAGCCTCCGACATGTATCCCAGTTGATGAACCCCTCACCATGACTCGGCAAGGACCCAACAATAATTAAATTCAAAAAATAAAATAAAAATATATATAATAAAAAATAATAAAAAAAGTCGCCCGTCCCCTCCAACAGCATCTCTCAACCTCCCCACGACCTTCAATCCGTGTTCCGCCTTCAAGGACAAACCCTACCCACTTCGTCGGGAACCCCCTCTTCCCCCCGGCGCATTCAAACGGTACCTACATCCGCTATCTCATCCCATCGCCCTCGCCTACAACTCGTTTTTTCCTCTTTTGGTCGCTCCACCCACTTTTTGCTCTTCCATTTTGCCTCCTTGGCCTACGAAGCCCAGTCCTGACCTCACAGGCCATTCCCCGTTATCTACTTTTTGCTAAGGAGGATGACTTGGCCGGCACGACGAGAGCTTCGAGGTTGAGGTGTTATTGTGGCTGACGTTCGTGTAGTGTTCCTTGCTGTGCTGAAGGAGGATCTAGTGGAGGGCGAGAGAGAGAGAAAAATAGAGAAATAGAGAAAAAAAAAGAGAGAAATAGAGATAGAGATATGGTAGAGGAGGGCGGTGGTTCCCAAAGTAGCAAAGCTCCGGGTGACTCTCCATATTACTTCTCGTGTCATTGGCTGGCCGGTTAATAGGAAAATAGGCTTCCGCGATACCAAATCCCATAATGGATATGTACCAAGCAGACTGATCTTATGTTTCCAACACCAGGATCGAATTGACCCTCCTTCGTTTCCCATCTGTCCGACGCTCTACTAGTTTGTTACATCCCACAGTCAGACAAAACCCTAACCCTCAATACCGCATTGAAAATAGATCGTCAATATAACGTCATCACCTCTTCACCAGCCCCGAATCCAGGGACAAATGTCACGATACCCCATTTACCCACTCTTTCTTCCTTCTGCACGCACCGCGCCCCCATTGGCCCTCCTTCAGATACATTGGCAAAATGCCCCACTAATCCCTTACCCATTGCATGTAGTGAGAACTCTCCACCCATAGTTTTCTATCCAACCAATCACCATACAGCACGCCACAAGTCCCGCCACAATGTGCGGCCTCCTATCCCCAACGGTTCCCCGATATGCACATTTCAGCAGCACAGGGTTCTCATGCATCCCGCTCTTAATAACCATAACCTGGAGGCCGCCTGCGTAATTATCGGTCGCCCGATCTTTTTCCATTCTTCCTTTGTTGGAAATATCCAAAGAAGTGTATAGCAAGCGATCCACGGGCCCGCAAACAATAATGCGGACCCCAGCCCGCATGTGACCACGCCGGCGACTCGGGGAGGGACTCGGGTCAAATTGGGAAGTAGCCTTATTTGGGAAAGTGCCAGTGGGAAGTCGATGCCGTTGCGATGATGACGGAAGGGTGGACGACAATGGGGAATTCAGGAAGGGTATTGACAGGTTTATGAGGGCGGAAAGACTACGTGTGTTTCATGACTCGATCCTGAGATATAATTTCAACAATAGGGCCCAGGACTGCCGTGGCGGTGAAGAAAATCCTAAATACGGGTTATTATGGACAGGACAACGGGAACACAAAGGCAGTTGAAAATGCGGTCCGGTTGGCTGGTTTACGGGGTGAATGTTGTGAAGCCCGAAATTGACGGTGGGATACATGATCGGTGGCAAATGCGGGAGAATGGCTTGTGACTATTTTAAGGATGGTTTCGGCTCAGAGATGGAAGCGGGAGAAAACAAAAAGATAGGTATTTTTGTGTCGTTTTTGGTAGGATGACTGCAGACGGCGACTCCAGGCTTCAATGACCCTATAGGTATGGTATGTGTAACCTACCATTTCATATATTACGCATAACAAAATTCAACTAATGGCCTAGGCTGCTTTCTCGTGTTCCATTATAGCCTTTTAACCATGATACCAACCACTCAAACAGTCCGTCAATGACCTATACAAGCCCGTCATATTACCAATGAACACAACCACCCGTCAAGGCCACCCAAGCCGCAAGCCATTAGCCATTATGAGAAGCTTACCAATAAAAGATCAGCAGCTTGGGGATATACACAACAGTAAGTGAAGATGGTCTTTGTTTATTAGCGGACAAGTCTAGAATCAAGATCGGAGATACAAACAGGACTATAGCTTGGTACTCCGAGGGTGATATTAGGGCTACTTCTACGAGGTTATGTTTGGGGGTGTTTTTGGCGAAGATTATGTTTGTGAACTTTGTTGTTGTGGCGTGAGGTGAGGTAGGTTCCAACTGAAGGGGACAGGAGGGAGGGGGGACGAAATCAGTGTCTTGGGTGGAATTTGGAAAGATGTGATTGTGATTCCAATTTTGTCTATGTTTCTGATTTTTTTAAATCAATATTTCTTCTCTTGTAGGTAAGTCAACATTCTCTTGGTGCTGACAGGTGGGTAAAGTATGGTACTCTTCATATCTACGCCCGCTCGCCTTAACGGATAAACAACTAGGGCGACTGAATTTCCCAAACCAGTAATTTGACTAAACCCAAAGTATGGGCCTCCTCTCTTTCTTGATTACTGAACTCCAAGACGATCACAAACTTGCCGTACCCCCGAGCACACACAATACAACCCAAAAGTCTCACCTATATTGCTTTTTATCCCACCGTCATCTGCTACTCAACCAGATACATTGCTCACTCACACACAATCACTAGCTCCTCAAATTACCCAGACGTCTCTACAAATTCTGGCCCTGGTCCAATATCCCTCATCCTCGTGCCTTGCGCCCATTATCTCCCCCGGAAACCCACATTCACAACCCCTGCTGTACTTTCGTGATCTGCATCAATGTCTAGCACTCTGTTGACAAATACTTTCCTGTTCTCTGATTGGCTAATAGGTTCCAAACAGCGGCTATACACCTCCGTACTTGTACTTGTCATTGTTACCGTTCCCAAAATTCGGTATCAGACAATTTGTCTTTGCAGTGCCAGAAGAGCCCGTCACTTTGGTGGGATTTTAGATGAGTGATGGATGGTGATCCGCATGTCAGGCTCTTATATGTACATTTATGGCTCTGAGTTTGCTGTGGGTGGTTGAGGGGATTACCGGGAGATAGAGAGTAGCGAATAATAAGGGCTACGAAATATAAGAGACGACTTACGATAAGAATGTGTAGAATGTAATAAGGTAGCGAGATAGGTTTCATATTTATTCTAAATATTCCCTTTTTCGCCTTCATAAAAAAAGAAGCCAGTTTAAGCTACAATGAAATATATCGCCAGTGATTCCTCGCACCTCTCAGTTAAATTATAGCTTCCAACGTCTCCCCACCTACCAAACCACATATCAATATTCCCCTCCCCCTCTAACCCACCCTCGGCCTCGGCATGTGTGACGTGCTGAGTTGCATACTACTTCATGTATTTGAAATGGCGCCGCAGAAGGCAGGACACCAATAACTGCCGTCATCCCGAGGTTGATATTACCTGTTTGAGACCACCAAGAATCCTACTTAGAATAGCCCTTATTTCCGCCAGACAAACTGGCGGGTTAAGGGGGTATGGAGTGGGTGGTCTAGAGGGAGAGGCTGGAGATGGTGATAGCATTGATTCATCGATGCATGTAAGTTTGAAGGTAGAGTTTCCTATAAGCGCGGGATGCATACTTGGGCTTTGGACCAAGGTCTAGATGGGCTTTTTGGCGGCCGGGAGGACGCGGGGTTCTTTTAATTATTGAGCTGCTGCAAGTACTTTCCGTGGGTTGGTGTTTGCCTGTGTGTGATACAAGAACAGTATTTGGAATTAGATACATGTGAAATGACTGGTGAGACCAATTTGGCCCAGATCACTATTGCAGGGTTCGGGTTATAGCCGTAGCTGTCTTCAGTGTCCGTCTTTATCCGGCTTAACAATTTATTATGAAGCCATATTGAGCCCTTGTTTATGAGGAACAGGTACACAGCACATGAAATAGCTTCTCCGGTTTGTGTATTGGCAGTGCAATGCACTACGGTATATCTCGAGGCAGAACAAGCATAAAGAGGCAATTGCGATATACATGTCATGTTGAGGCCAACTGTAAATCCAGGGCTAAGTCATATAGCCAATATTGCTTGTGTGAATGGAGATACGGAGATGACTTTTAGTTCTCAGACTTTAAGCGTCCACATTGGAAAGTCCAAGCTTATGCCCAAGCCCCAAATTTTCCCCCAGAAAGCTTAGCTCCAGTATCTCCGTGATCTCGTTCTGTACATTCCCCAATCCGGGATCTCAAAAAAGAAATATTGTATCTACCCCAGGTGTCTCGTTATCTCACAGCATGTTTGTTTCCTTCATTATACAATATCATGACTGGGTAACAAACAATAATATTTAAAATGAAATATACTCGAAAGTTGTATCACATGACTCGGCGATATTTCTATCGGCATCTCGCGCCAACATACACTCATATATCATCTGCTCCTCACACAACTCATATATCCATCAATCTCACTCACCCTCATTGATAACCTTCATCCTGCTTGTTACATCTGTATGATCGCCCGCCAACCAGAGATCCACCCGGACCAAGAACCCCTGCAAAAGCCAGGTTCCCCGGTTTCGTCAACACTACATTCTGATTGGTCAGGGTACGACAAAGTCTCAAGTATTTATGTGGGCTAGAAGAGAGTAATTAAGTCGGTGGCCAAGTCAGATGGATGGTGATAACGGCTATGTGCATCATGAATGTATGCTTGCGGCTATGTATCGGTGGAGAGAAAATGGATCCTGGACGGGAAATTTTCAAATAAAAATAACTATTTAATTTGACCCCAAGTATATGAGATATTGGTGGCTACTCTTGAGGTCTTGGAGCATATTTTGGTTATGTCTTGGGAAAAGGCTTATTGGGAATATGGATTACATTCATAAATTTTCATTCCTAAACAGTTAAGCCTCTGTAATTTTAAAGTGTTTGCTAATATCCATAATCTAGATTCTTGGCAGTGTAAATCGCCACCTCCGTCTTTTTTTCTTGCTCCTAGAGGCATTAGCACCTTGTTGATACAATTTTCCATCAGGTCCCCGTCCGTGACAATCAAACTCCGTCCCCAACCCCGTCCCCATCGGCCGCCTCCGCTATTTAGGAATATATATACACTACACTAAATACCCGTCAAAACGTATTAGCCTCAACGAACCCACAATCCGCCGGTCTCTCAACCAATCACAACATATCCCGGCCTTGTAAGGTGAGGCACGGGCAGCCCGGATCCCTCTTCCTTTCCCTTTTTTTTTCTCTTGAATCTGAGGTTAATACAGAGAGACGGCTATCTCTGGATCTTAGTAAGTGTTAATGCCATAATATGCAGGGCAACCTCAAGTTAGTAAATCCAAGTCTATAGCTTAAAACGGAATGGTTTGTCGTGATCCTTTTTAATTTTTTTCAAACCCGCCAACGGTAATAAAGCACGGTAAGTCTTGGCGCATTCGGCCAATGTGAATAGGAAGTCTATCACTGGGAACTGCTTTGAGCCAAGATGGATAGAAATACAGATAACTGCAACCGCACGTAACGGCGGGTCTGGTTCCATTGGTGGGTTGTGATAAGTGTGATTGTAGGCCCTTTAGTATTTAACAGATGAAGCAGAGTATGTCACTTGATATTTTGATGATAGGGGATGAGAGGGGTGAGATTATAGATTTTCCCGATTTGGAAGTTTGGGCAAAGTCCATGATAGGAGGTATGAGTGCAATAATGCCAATGGCCACGAAAGCGCGAGATTGTCGTGATTACTAAATCATCATTATCACATTCATGAGATTTTGCCAAGAATGCCTGGCCCATGATGATCTCACCGCCCTTGCTATCAGAGCATAATGTAATCTTCATCGCCCTCGTCTACTCAACCCAGTTATCTCCATGTATCTCCAGTCCTGACGGGCATGTTATTGCTGGTTTGTCTGACACACCCTGCAATATTTGAGTTATTGCAAGACACACCTCAGTAACTCTATACAGGAGTTTGCACCCCATAACATCTCTTAAACTGGCGGGTAAGAACAGGCTCCTAATGTAGGATTCTGACAAGGAGAGTGTTTCCACATGTGGAAAAGAACCCGGCGGTTGTTGTAAGCGACCCCTGTATCTATTTCTCTTCTTTCTTTTTTGTGGGCGTGATTTGATAAAATAGAGTTATTGTTTGATTTAACAATCCTAAGTTGTATGCCAGGTTAATTACAAGGGCTCCATGACTTTGGTAGATTCTGGGTGTTCACTTATGTAGTTGTTCGGCAAAGAGCCTAAAATCATTCTAGAGCCTTGACGAATGATCATCAAGAAGTAGAACACCGCCCAATACTGATCTCAGTCCCCGACAGGCCTCCTAGGCTAAAATTACAAGAAGTAGTTGAGGCAGCAAACAAGAAGATAGAGCATAACCTACAGTTCCTCAATATTAATGTGTTTCAGCTACCCAACCACTGGTCTCTAATTCCGCTATCTCCATAGCCCATCTTAAACAAATACAATCACACGCAATCAAATGAGAGGAGAAGAGAACAAAATAAGAAATCACCACCACAAACACACTCCTGTCCCCCGCCAAGCCCCCTTCTAACCCCATCTATTGGACATAACCCTCCAGTTCCCATCTCCAACCACGGAAAATAAAGCGAAGAGATCCCTCGATCGAGTAATAGTGATATTCACTTGCACTTTAGCCCTTAACTTTATGCAGAACATTGGCTTATGAAGAGGGACTGTTGAGGTCCTGACTGACCGTTAAGGGGGGATAACTTTAGTTTGGTTTATTGTGTAATTCCTACTTCTATTGTTTGCGTCTTCTTTTTTTCTGTGGTGATGCTAGCATTGATGGGATGTGGAGCAGTGAACGAGTTGCGAGGTAGTACGGTGGGTGGGAAACGGGTGGTTATGTTGTAGCTTGATACAATTGTTATATGAATCCGAATATTCAGGTTATATTCTACTGGATGGCTTACGAGCCCCGTTGTTTCACAGGGTCATGTACTGTCCGCATCGCAACTGCAACATTCACAAACAAACACCACGAAACCCAGCGCACCTCCAAGTCACATCCTCACAAACGTTACAACGCCATTCCCCCCCCCCCCCCTCCAGAAATGCCGTTTTTGGTAATTTACTTTCAGCTAGTATTGCTAGTTAGCTGCTCGCCTATGTCACAAATGTACGAACTGTAATAATATAGGGTATACCGTATTGTAATATGTATAATAGTGGGGTTTCCGAGGGGCTGAGCGGGTTGACAGTTGGATTGGGATTTAAGGGCCGTGGGTTGACTGTCAGGCACCCGTGGTTTCTTGCATAAAACATAATCCATTATATCAGAAGACATCTCTAAAGTATAAGCCGTGTTTTGTTTCATAATTTAGGGTTTACACTAGCTACGCGGAGTCTAGGTGTTAGTTACTAGTTGATAGCAAAAATATTCCTAACTGCCGGTAGTACGGAACCGATCAAGACACTTGAGCGGACCCCAATCGATTGGTTAGTGGTGGTATAAGAAGGAGAAACCTCGAGATGAGAAGATGAGATCCACACCGTGTGGTATAGAACATATGACTGATCATCTTACGCCATGCTTAAAGTGTCTGCAGTAACGTGATAGGCATTGCGGGCACAGCTCTTCTGTCATGCCAGAAATTCTAGGTTCATACGGAGGGATAGATACTATAAAGCAATTTACATATGTGCTTCATTTACCATAGTTCATAATCGCGAAAGCGCGAACATGTTCATATGATAACACATCTGCTTTGGCCTCAAATGTATATTGAACAAGCTTGATCTTTATTTCCCCCGCCAATGTCGCGAAGCCAACGGCTCATTATTCAGGCAACATATCTTAAAAGAGCAACTCATTTTATATCAAAGCCCATCGCCACTGTCTGTGGATTCAGCGATGATACAAAAGCACAGTCGATCATAACTCAAGATTCCTCCCTAGACGGTTGGTCAGTGCCCACCCCACCCTGGCGACGAAACATCGGCGAAGTGGTCGGGCATTGAGATACTAGACGATAAAAATAGTCGAGTCATAATTTCCATGATGATAATAAGAAAAGCTCGCCATTGTAGTAGCACTAATTCCCCAGACCATCAGCAAATTTGCCTAATACAGTATTCATACTCCAAGGATCCATAACAAGCCAAATTAGACATCAAGCAGACAGTAAAAATAATTGTAATTTAAATATCCAACACCAAGGTCAGAAACCTTAATCATGGTTTCAATTCCCATAGCAACCCTGCAGTAACGCTAAACCTAATACGGAAATCCATTCGAGCTTGTCCCATGTCTTGACATCTGACAAACCCGCCGCTCACTTGTCCGATCAATCACTAACATCAGAACGCTGCCAGGCTCTTTTTCTTTAGTTAGCTAAATAATATCTCTATGTAACCCAATCTAAGGGTTTCACCATCACACCTTGCAAGTACTTGTTGGTTCTTTGTTGGTTCTTTTCAACATAGGTTATTTGAGTTCTACATTATTAGGTGAATAAAACTGTATTGAGTTGTGACGAATGAACCAATGACCAACCTGTCGGTGACGTCTAGAGGATACACTGATCGGCTTCCATGTAACGTGGGGCGGTTCGGGGTTTTTGGAAGCATTTTGGGCCGATTGATGTTTAGCCCCGAGTACGCCTTCCGCAGACGACCGGCGACGCGCGGAATCTAATTACGGGGATGACTGATTTGAGATTAAATATGTCGGGTCAAGAGGTCTGTAACTGGGTTTATTGGGGGTTGAGATAACAATCGGGACTAGCGGTGCGGAATCGTTGTAGGTGGGTGGCGGGCACTTTCACGCGTACCTTGTCAGCGGGATGTATGAAGTTAGTGCTGCTAGATCCTGGGCAGGAGGGGGACAATAAGGCTTTCGACGTAAGTGTATTAATTGTAGGGGTGAGAGATGGGATGATACTTGAAGGAAGCATAAAGTGTAGAGTGCTTGATCCGACTAGTTTTGGAAATGTGACGGGGCTGACGACGACAACGACGTGGACTCCGCGGAAAAGTTGTTAGAGTCATTTTTTTTTCCTATTTGTTTTCCTTTTCTTCCTTCCTTCTTTCCTTTTCCTTCCTTTTTTTTTAAAAAAAAAAAGGCAGACGTATTGATGTGTAGGTTCGTCTAGCGGAGGTCTTTATGAAGGACATGCGCTTGTGTCTATATCCACATCATGACCAGCTTTTTTGGACACTAGTTCGCTTATTCCAAGGTTTATCTGGACACAAACCATGTGCAATTTTCATTATCTTCCTACTACCAATCTCCTGTAATAGTAGTCCGGGTCAGTATCCACATAACCTGTTCATTATACTGACTTGCGTAAATACGGAATATACGCATATGCCAAGGTATCTACATCTACAAAGTCCAACTTGACCCCAATTGTACAGAAACAAGGCTCATCCCAGATATTTCCAAATGAGGAAATACACGCCTTAATGGGCGGGTCCAAGCGATATATGCATTTTACAGCCGAATCTCCTCTCGATTAGATGCAACCACGCAAGTACATTATTGATTACTGATACTGAAACTTATTGGTTCCTACGATTAAGGAGAAAATATGGGCAATGGTGGGATATTGGTATCTCTAGGTGGCCGTGCATTATTACATTGAGGAGTTGTGTCTAAACTCGTGCATATTGTTAATCAATAGCCATAAGTCGACATTGTGTGTATCAGTATATCTATAGACCAACAATATGCCATAGTCTCAGCTTGTAGTTCTGTATATGGTAGTTAACCAAACCTTGATCCATGTACTCGTCATGAACCCTTACAAGCGAACACCTTGAGAAGTGCATAATTGCCAGGAACTCCTCAAAAAGAACCTTTTCCCCACTGTGCAGGGAGATTGGATACTTTTGGGAAATGGCCTAGGTTATGCGTTGATGAGTTTTTGTTACTGAGCGATTGGGGTTGTCCGAAGGTGCTAGGAATGATTGGCGGATACCCTGGTACGATTAAACGGTACGCCGTATGACACAAAAAGGAGCGTCCTGATTGGCTGAGTTACGAAATAGACTGATTGTGAATAGAGTTTGCGAGAGATCTAGCAAGCAGGTAGATGATCGTTTGGACGGTTACCGAGTCTCGAGTCCCTTCCTCAACGAAGCATCAACCATCCTATCTGCACCTACCCGCCTACCTCACCATCTACCTTCCACGTCGTTCCTCTTGCCAAGCTTAGACAAATTCCCCAAAGTAGAAATTTCCAAATATTTGAATGTGCCCTACGAGTCCGAGTCCTGGCCCAAGGTCCCCACCTGCACCATGCACTGCCTCCACTGATGGCCGATGAACAGCGCGGAAGTACCTTTGCACTTAATGATGATGGACAAGACCTATGGGCCATGTTCGGGCAAATCTGAAGAATGGGACCGGCGATTGTTGAACAGGGCGGGGTGAGGAGGTTGCAGGGAACGGGAATATTATGGTGGAGTTGAATGAATTACTGTATTAGGAAATAAGCAATTTAAGTAGCAAGATGAAGAATAAGAATAAGAAGAATAAATAATAAGTAATAAATGCGTCCATTGTTTGAGAGAAGCGAGACTACAGTGGCCATGACGGTATGATATGGGGGAGTTTGGGCCTTGTATCAAATCATGAAGATATCTGGGTATCTTTTTTTCTTCTTTTCCTTTCTCTCTATACATCAATATTGAATGCTTCTATTTTCCTTTTTTCTCTTCTCCCGTTAGCGAACTCCCGAAACCACAACCAAACAAACAATCAAGCACCTAGCGATACCTCATG
Source organism: Catunica adiposa (assembly GCA_001640685.1). Classification (NCBI taxonomy): domain Eukaryota; kingdom Fungi; phylum Ascomycota; class Sordariomycetes; order Microascales; family Ceratocystidaceae; genus Catunica; species Catunica adiposa. The sequence goes on from LXGU01000149.1 coordinate 44,023, forward strand.
TCCCCTCATCTTTGTAAGCGATGTCACCTCACGAGCCACCCACCCACAGAGCACCTTATCAGAACCTTGCAGACTGTCCTTCCACTGAAGGAAATACCCCAAAGAGGATATTTTATATAGCCCCCGTCTAGACCTTAACACTCAGCCTTCAACCAATCCACCATAACCCCGTATTTCCAGTCTCTACAGAGCCTCGTGATGAGTCCGTGACCTGTATCCAAGTATTATCAATGCCCCAATACCACCATACAACCCTACCCTTCTATATCCATCCCCGGAGCTCCGGATTAAGGACAATAGCCACATAACCACGCACCAACCACACAAATAACCTCAAACCTTTCATGAAGAAACAATAAACCTGCCCTGTCTGTGCATGATCACCGTGTCTTGGCGGGGAAATAACCTCCAGTTCCTGTGTGCTATAGTTCGTTTGTTAAGCCGCGACTACCAGTATTTGGTATGTGCTCGCTGTCATTATCAAATGGCATTGAGGAGGGAACGTGCCTGAGCAAGTGTTTTAGCGTATCGAGCAATATTGGTGGTTCGGCGATGAAACCAGAATCTTGGGCCCCGGGAGAGTAGAGAGGTTAATGAGGGAATGAGAGGAAATGCCAGAGGGGCGGCGGTGGTGGGTTACAGTGAGAGGTCGCTTGGCCGCCTTGGGGAATGTTAGACGAGAAATACTACGCTGTTTTGCTTGAGATATACTGACTATTGTTAGTTGTTCATGCTTATCATTCCGAATCTATGTCTGCAGGACGGAATAATGCCGCGATTGGTTTATTGTCTGCCAAGTCGTTAACCATGGACTTCCAAGCGATTCCAGGCCCTTTCTCTCGTATACAAAATTTACATATGCTTTTTGAAACGAAAAATAAAAACATAAAAAGAGAATCTCCTCTTTTATATGACGTCTCATATATATGTCTTCGTACATCATGCTCCTTAAAAAAATATCATCGCCTATTAATGAATGCACCCTTTTTTTCTTCTTCTTTTTTTCAACTGAGAGCTTGCCCCCCTTCCATCAGCCCGCAACTCACCCGCATGTAATCGGGCGCTAACCTAAGTCACCCGTACATAACCCAGCAAATCACCACCTCCGCTACTGTATAACCTCTTGCGGCCCGGCCCAGAACGTAGGTGCCATTGCCTTGGTATTGTGACCTGCACAACAGTTACATTCAGTAAAGGGGACTGTAATGCAGACACGGCGGCACCGGAGACTCGGGGATAATTATGAGTGGACCTGCCAGATTCTCATTGAATTTGCCGAACGCCTCACACTAGAAATTGTAACCTGGATATTATGCATATGTAGAATACAGCGAGCAAGCAACGGATATTTACAAGATGCAGATCAATGTTGCAGTCACCCAAAGTCTAGGCTGGCTGTCAGACAACGGAACGCCGGGGGCATTCAATAGGTAGGCAGTCACCCTGAATTTCCAGATTCTTAGATCCTCAGATCCCATCTATTGGACCATTACTTGAAATCTCTGGTCATCACTTTTTGGATATGGCCGGGGAGGAGGAGGCCTCGAACTCCAAAGTGTCATAGCCACATGCAGCAAATTGACAAGTTCATGTGCATTTCCGATGTTCCAACTCTTGTCTTTCGGCCCCGTTATGCAGGAGTGTGATCCTAGGGAGAAACTAGAACCAGTTAATAGGGTTGAGTTAGGAAAAGAACACTAGTTATTGTGATTGTGATGATGAGCAAGGACGGCTTGTGAAGGTATTTGGAATGATTTTAAGTGAGACTAACATGACAATATGAAGTTGATTTGTGAATGGAATTCATGGTGATGCAGTTAAAATGTGGGAAAGACAATGAGTAGATTTGATGGGAGTGACCAAATTTGATGTAGGAGGTGGAGGGAGACCGATGCCGGAACTAGGGTTGTTTATTGTTTGTTGTGATAGAGGCGTTTGTTGGTAGATTAGTGGCAGTTTGGGGCGGTTGGCGACTAGGAAATATGCTATAGATACATAATAATGGGCCTGCAATGGGAGGAGAGACGGGTGAATATATGTGGCCGCCGTAGTTTTCTTTCCTTGCAACTTGCAGCCAAGGATTAAGTTAACTTCAATATCTCGTCATCTTGCCAGTAACCTGTAACTAAATCTTGATATAACAACTCAAACATGTCTACATTTAAAATATCAGACACTAACCAGCCAATAAAATATACACCAATCTCCTGAACAGCCCTTATATGCCCCTTCACAACTACTGCATTTTCAGTCCCTAAACCCCCATACCCGCTAAATTACGCAATAAAATTTCACATCCAATCAACTCCTCTGTCATCCCTCCACCCCTTCCTAAATTCCCTAAACAGGAAAACCCGACTTTTGTCTTCCCAGCCAACCCATCCGCAAGCTCCTCCCTCCCACCAGTGCCCTTTCCGCCACAACAAATGTCACCGCGGATCATGGGTCCCGTTATATAAGTAAGGCTGACCAGTGGCGTCCGTCCCGGAATCGCTATACGGGCCCTGAGGCGACATGGCGGGTCATTATGCCCGCCATGTTGCCACTGAAATGAATATACAACGGGCTATGTTTGTAAGATGGAGGCAATAACGGAGACGATTGGCGGTGGCAGTTTTGCGCCGGCCTCGGTTGAAGCACGCCATGGCGAGAAATATCATGCTAAACATGAGGGATAGCGATGACTTTGATGTGCAACTACAGATAACATGCACAGATTGGTTAGCTGCTGGTGGACATGGAGGGTGGGTAGTAGGGAATATATTGTTGGGCTTGGGACTTTTGTTTTGTCGTTTTGAAGCTTGCGTATTTGAAATCATAGGAAACATCGACGCCTATGAGATTAAAGGGTAAGTCACAGTTTGATGGTGAGACGGTGTATGATGGTCTGTAACGGCCTTCATTAGTGAATAACACAACCATGATGTATTAGCCCTCTTCGACTTTACAGGGACAAGTATTCAACGGGCGTAATTGCTGTGGACAAAGTAGACAATAGGCACGTGGAAATAGGGAAGAACAAGATTAGAAACCTGAAGCCCTCGTGGTAACTAACAACAACGTGTTGGAACATGACCTAATGTTCTTCCCGTAGTCCACGGCCGTTCTTTGCCCTTTGCTTGCGTGTCGTAGGAAGACTTGCAGTTGTGGATCGTCATAGGCTAAATGCACTTCCACGTCGCCAATTACCCATAATAGTTCAGGATTCCTCTTCTGTATATCCTTCTTGAATCGTCAGGTCCAACCTATTTGGATATGTGCACTGATATCCGGCGGTGATGCTATCAACACCAACTATGAAAACAGGGCGTTTTGCAAGCAAGATATCACAGTATTTACCAGATAAAAGAAAAGAAAAAAAAGAAATTACCACAAATTCCTCAAAGTAGAAAAGGAAAAAAAGGTATTTGGAATTTGGAATTATACCCTGGTCTCCCATATGCAAGCCGTTGCCCAAGGACATGTATGTCTCTGTCCTATAAATCTACATGCTTGTGCTGGGGGGAAGACGACCTACCAGACAGCCACAAAAAGGAACCGTAAGCCGCCCTGGTGACAGCGATCTAAGGCGCTTGATAATCACGGTGTGTGTCTATCAGCATATATTGACAATATGGGGCGTGGCCGCAGGCCGCCAGTTCCAAATCGGGGAATTATATACTGCTTGAGGAGGTATTAACCAAGAGACTTATGTAAACACAGGTTTGCAATGGTGATGTATTCGCAGTAATCCATGCGCCTAGATGATGATGTTCATAATATGCTTCCTAGTATTTATACACTAGACAGACTGTGTGATTCCTTGGCATTTGGCGACATCCCCTTCTAAGTAAAGTCTTTCACCTGCTGGCCCACAGGTATATCAGGTAGACTCTATACGTACTCACGTCGAGAGTCAAAACCACAAGAATCAAGACAATTTGCCTTGTCTCTTTTATGTCGTCCAACTATTTCTGCTTTGGTGAAGCCTTTGTACCTACAGCTAGAAAGCTATTGTATTTATCCATTGGCCTCTTCCGACGACTGACGGGTCCACAAGAAACAGGTCTATGAGACATATTTACTTGTCATGGCGGGGCCTTTTTACTCTGTAAATCGGTGTGATTAGAAGGGACATACTGTAGTTTAAGATGATCCAAGTCTTTGTGATCTTGACTGATGTCTAAGGCCACAGGCTATGGTGCATGATAGACAGTACTTCGATTGCAACGTTAGCTGCTCGTATATAGCATCATTGGCAACATCCATGTATACAATATAATTTCTCCGGGCGAACATATATTTCTATCCTCGTAGGTCCAATGAACGAATTGCCTCATTACACACAAAGCTGTGAGCGATATTCTTACATGCAGCCACTCCCATCCACCTTGCATAACGCACAATATCCAGAAGACAAAACCCACCCGTTCCTATCCTGTAGTCCCTCCCCATCCCACCGCTTGCACAATCCGTGATTTTATAAATCACCAGACCCAACATCAAGACACTAACTGCACCCTTCCCAATCTGGGCATCGCTTAGGGCCCCACAACAAAAACCCAAACTAGAGGATAAGTGTGTTGTGGGACTGTTTGCATTGCTATTACGGGCCGGGACATGAAGAAACGGAACTTGGATACCAAGACCGAGCGGAGATGGTGTTTTGTGGTTGGTTAGGCTACTGAGGGGATTGTAAGGGTTCGGATTCACGGAAAGGACAAATGCAGGAACGACATTAATTGAGAATGATGGGGCTGTTTTGGGGGAGTGTAGTCTAGAAGGGAACTCATAAAGGACGCTAAAGGAGACGCTAAAAGCTTTGTGGTAGCTGCGAACAATAGGCACTAAAATAGACCAAGTTTCCAGGAAGGCCAACGTCAACGACATCTCTACAGAAGTCGACACATCACAAACAGAAGCCCCAAGATTATTCTCTAGGCCTGGAACAAGTGAGATCTGTTGTTAGATGAATCGTCAAGCATCTTTCTCACCCTCGCCAAGAATTCCACCTCTGGTTTAGTGATCGCCCCCTAGCTTTCTTAATGTTACAACTCAGATTTCAACGTCCTACAAACAACCAATAGTATCCCAATATCCCCCAGTTACCTACCCACCATTTTTGTAACCGCGAATCCCGACCATCCACTCATCACACTTGCAGCCCACGCCCACCCATCCATCCATTCCATGCATGACAAAAGACATATCCGGAGAACCGGATTTATGTGAATGGCTGCTCCTGATACGTTTGTAGTCTTGCGCCAAAACCTCTGTTTGCTCGACAGGCATGTAATTTCCGGGATATTTCCACAAATGCAGGCTAGCTGGATCAGTAATCGTTATTCCATACGGGTCCCTGTCGGTATCATCAAAGCTACTCTACTAAAGCCGAAAGAAAAAAAAAACGGTAAGTGCATCGGGGACAGCGTAGTTAGGTAAGAATGACAGAAAGCGGTTGGATGGATAGTGCAGCATCTAGAAATAGCCGAGACTTCCGATAAATGATTAGATGACAATGGCGTTGGGTGGGATTCGTCGAGAGAACAATCTCGATCCTCTGACAGGACAACTTGAGAAAGAACAGACTCGGGCTCCTGCAGTTTGCATTTCCTTCTTACTTTGTCCTTCTTCGGAGTCGAGTACCTACAAATTTGCAAGGCGGGATATATCCGCAAAATTCTCTCTTAGTCGTCTAAAACTACGGAATACGGGCTTTCCGCAGCGCTAGATTCTCGTCTATTGGCTATTATCATCTGAACAAAATTCGCCGATATCACCACTCCCCACGTCGTCAGCTCCCCTCACATATTCAAAGTTTCCTAATTAAGTAACCTCAAATCTCCCATCAACGCCAGTCCTTCCTTCAGCATCCACAGGGCGCTCTCCCACTGGAATTCCCGCCAAATCTCTTCCTACCTTGTAGCCCTTTATTTCTACTCTTGCCCCTGCCCATCACCCACTCTCCAATGCCATCCATCACTTCTATCCTTTGCCAACAGCAGGGTTCGCTACCATACCCTGTCAATGTCACCCTCTACATCTGGTGATCTGGGGAGGGGTGGTCAGCATCGATATGCTAAAATTGCCATATTCGGTAGTAGAGCTTTACCAGCCGGGCGAGACTAGGGAGGTGGACGTGGGGAGACAGAAGGAGGAGGAGAGAGGAAGCATAAGAAGCATAGGGATGATAGGGTTGGGTCTGCCTTTGGGGGTTATGTTATCAAGGTGAAAGAAGAAAGTATTGGCTGGGCGGGTGACTTGAGGGAGCATTGACGGTGGGGCCGGCGTGAAGGAGAGGTTCTTCGGGACGGTAGCTTTACAGGATTCAGAAGGGAGACAAAGGGCGAGTTTGGTTGCTTTTGGGAGGTCTCTAGCGAGGGTTTCTCTGGGGTTAGTTGTTGGTTAGTTGGCGATGTAAGTCTGACTTGTTCATGCGCCAGAAAAAGCAAATGTCTCAAGTATCATGAGAAGAGAGGCACTTTTGGTTTTATAGATGCATAGTTTGGTAACATTGAATAGTCGGTCAGGCACCAACCTCCCGAGTGACGAAGCCTAATATGAAGCTTCCGATTAGATAATCATCACACATGTCAGTTAGCCGTTCCGTTGCAACCCAAGTTCACTCGCTAGCAACAACATAACCCTATAATTTAATTCAAATACCTTGTCTCTTCTGTTTCTCTTTTGCTTTGCCTCAAACACACCCAAGTCCCTGCCAGATCGCCACAGGCCCCTGCCCATGATGTCCCCGACAGTCGCCGACCATCCCCATCTGCACCGTCCTTTCCATCCCAGTCCCGTCCCACCCACCCTGCACAGTAATCCAATATCCCTTCTTTACCCAAAACGGAATCATTTGGAATACCACCCCCCCCCCCTCTCTCTCTCTCTCAGTGTTCCTGGAGTCGTGGCGTCCTAATTACTTATCCATTTGTGGCGGAAATGGCACACCACACCCTCAGCATTGGAATACAGAGACATTGGTACCGCATGTACGTCGTAGATGTGTGTATGTATGCGTGCAGGTATCGCCACCCACAAATACCATCCTTACCTCCAAAGTACCGTTGTCAAATACCCAATCAGAGTGACAAGCGCTTGGTGATTACGTGAATGTGACAGCACCAAGTATGATTGTCGGGCTTCCAAGTTCCAGAGCGACGGGTTGGCAGTGTACGACCCTATCAGGATACATAATAGGGTTGAGATGGATTTTCGGAAGAGAAAGTGGAGTCAGTGGGGGCAGAATCCCCTTGTAGAGCCGAAGGGAAGGGATGGGCTTCATGCAGGTGGTAGATTACGGAGTGAGCGGGAGCCAATTGTCAAGGCAGTGCGGACATAGAGGATTGAGGTGTTGGTGGGGTTGTTGGGATGAAGGCGAAGTTAGTACGTTTTAGAAGGCTTGAAGCAATTGGTAGTTACGAAAAAATGCCACTTCTAAAGCGGGATTTAGGATTCTACCAAGAGGGATGCTTCCTATTAAAGTCTGCCGTCCTTCTAAGTAAGCAGTAGCCAATAAGAGACTGAGTTTTATATTTCCAATTCTATGATATTTTGGTATGTGGCTTATGCGTGTTGTAGATTTGATACTCATGAAGCAAAGTGGGCCTGATCTTCAATTTTGAGAGATTCCATTTATCCTGTATTCAACAAGGCCACACATGTGTAGAATTCTTCACATATATCTGGCCGTCAGCTGCAGTCTGGATCATCCACCCTGCTCCAGCTTATTTTCCTGATATCGCCATAACGGTCTCGTGCCTCAAAACTCTCCCGTAATTTAACTTTATTCGGAAAGTTTAGAGTCCTTCTCATCATCCCTATGTAGTCCATCATCAACTGCTGCCCTCGTTAACGCCTTCCTCCTTCAGCTACCCCGCTTCTCACGATGATTATGATTCTCCATGCCATGCGCCAATTCATCCCACCTGCATAATCGATACAAGCCCCGTACATCCCGATCCCCTCTCAATGGAAAATCTTTTTACAAAGCCGTCCTATAGATACTTATCTGTTCCATCCAATCGTCATATCTGCACCACTTTCACTCTGAACCCCGGACACCGGAAGCCCTTTAGCTCTTCCTTTGACCTCCGGAGCTCAGTGGTTTTACCCAGATAAGGCATTATCTCGTGGCCATGAGCTGACTACATGGCAAAGAAATTCTCTCGCTTGGCCGCAGTTATCGACGATCGGACGAGTCGGGCAAGGGTGCTGGCGAGAGCTCATTGGACGGTTTGCGGGGCTGGGATCTGAAGAGGGCACTTTAGATGGTACAATACCAAGGTAGCTGGGAGGATGTGGTGAGGCTGATGGCAAGACGGGCGATGAGACTGACAAACATGGACAATGACGGACATATAGTGAGTATTCTTCAGATGGGCGCTTGACATGTGGATGACACGGGTGAGCGGGGATATAGATGAGACGAGGGGTGTTATTGGGGATGGGATCTGATGGAATAATGCGTATTGTGAGCGGTCATATTTGTGAACACATGGACAAAAAGAATCTGACGATATTTGGGGGCCGCTTAGAGATTCTGGGTTAGTCCAAGAGTTGCGGGTTCCAGAGGGGCATCAAGCAGGCGGAGATGAGGGGAAGATGGCGATAATGTAAGCCCAGGTGGGTCTAGATTTTCGTGACTTGAGACTTATGATATCTCTAATCGTCAAAGGTACCCAGTGATTTCACTAGTATGAGCCTATCAGCCTTCATCACCATTATCTTTGTCTTCCAAATTCAACAATATTGATTCTCCCGCCTCTGTCTGACTCCAGGTTCCGATAACCACTTATCACAATTGCACCGCCTTCTATCAATATTCTTACAAAGCCACTATCTCGTAAGCCACTTTCCACTGACCCCCGTGGTGCGATCCCGATACACTCTCCGTGTAACCGCTGCTTGTCTCTTCTCCTTAACAATGTCTTTTGTAATTTAATTTTGTTTTCCCATTGGCCCAGCCCCGACAAGAGAACCGCTGAGACGTTGCATAACATTTGGGGGCACATATGTATCTTGCACTTTGATGCTTTGACGCTTGGTACTTTGGTTAAGGTAAGACCAATCTGCAAAGTGGCAAGTAGTTAATTTGTCTAGTTCCAGTTCCAACGAGGCTGGTTCACAAGATCCGTTAACATTTTACTATGCATATATGAGAATATGTTCTCGTTTTGGTGGCCTTGCGTTATAACCTAAATCCACCTTATCACTCGTACTTTGAGTTCTCCAAATAGGTCCTCCCAATATGTAAGATTACCACATTAGGAACTTCCATATCGCGCCTCGCCCTTTGAATCCCTCCAATAGTCTCCTCGCATCAACACGGAAACCCACGATGCAACCTCACCGATCCGCCTACTCACTATCGCATTCCGGACACACACCAACGAGAATAGATGAGAACACAGGCAAATCCGTGATCGCCAGATGCGCTCCGTTATCTCATTCCTCGCTTAGAAATCCAGCCAATCATAACACTCATAACCATACACCCACCTGAGAAAAAATATCCTAAAGGAGGAATATTGGCCCCTTTGCAGGATCGCCCATTAATGACCACGGGAAAGGCTCCACTATCACGGCCAAGGACATCCGGGCCCGCGAAGGATGATGGAGAGTAATCACTTGCCGTGTCATCAGATTATGAAGAAAAGGTCATTCAATGTATGTGACAGTGACAGTGACAGTGAAGGTGGCCCCGATGGCTACAAAGAGATGATTTGGGTATCCACCGTTAAGTCTCCTTGCTTGTCATGGCAAGCCCCCTCGCAGATGGGACGGGTGGACAATGGCGAGTTATGATCAATAGAAGAGAACATGTGACTTCCAGGGCCAACACACACGCATCACCCGCTTAAAGAAAGTGATCGACACGGATAATTTCTGAGTAAGGATTAGCGGTAGCATGGGGATGTATTTGGAATTTGGAATTCACCAGATGCTGAGAACAACCAGGGTTGGAAAGACCCCAAGCTTCATATAGTGAATGGCTGTGCCTGCTGGTTGTGATATTTCCAAGATTTCCAGGGAGTGGGATGTGTTTCGGTTTCTGAGTGTGATTGTATTGCGTGGGCTGCTCTATGACCTCTCCTTAGTTTATCTGTATCTCATGATAAGTTCTCTTGACTACTAGCGGATTGACATATCATAGCTAATCTCTTAGTTCCGGGAAACATATATGTTGATTACTGAAATGTCACATTGATCGACTAAGCTCGTGGGGTCGAGGAAACATGACTAGGCTCCCAAATACCCAATGTGGTATCTTCCCACCGCCTGGAATTTAATGATCCACAGGATCGCCGCCAACCCCCCTGTGACAGCTCGCCGACCAAACTGGGTGGGCCCACCGGTGAGTCTTGAAGCGGCTTGAGTCGCAAATGGATGTTCAGGGTCCATGGGCCATACGGGAGTGGGTTTTTGGCTTAATACCTGGGGAACAGGGAAGCTGCCTGCTAGCACCAACTTCCTCTTCAACAAGTAGTTATGAGGGTGAATTACTCAACGTAGTCGCTTGTCCAGGTCGCCGAGTCCAGTGAAGATAGAGGGGTCTTTAGCTGCTGGGTTTCAGCATCGAACTCAGAATCAAGGCCCTTTTGATGAAGATTGTTTGTCGGCTATATACTGCCAGCATCCACAGTAGGCAAAGAAGGAAAAGCAGAAAGAACCCTCAAGGCACTTCCATAGTCTGTGTGCATCTGCCCTGTGTACCTACCCTGGGTTTACACTTCTAGCCTTTGAGGTTCTCAACAAAAGGTTTCCCGATTTAGTTATGTGGCTGATATCGGGGTCCTGCCGATGCCATGATACTCAAGTTTCCGTAGTAGTTGAGCTAGCATCAGGATCCACGGCGATATTGTCAAACACGGAATAGTCTCCATAGACCCAAACGGCCATTGTGCTAGCTCCCAGCTGGACCTGCAGAATCTGGCAAAGCACACGTCAATCTCTATCAATAACTTGATATCTCACTAGCTGGAGAATTTCCCAGTATTCTGGGCGTTTTTTCCTAAAGTGGCATAGGGCAACCGACTCCACTTTGCCACCGCCCAATGCTACCGCCGAATCCCCGGGCTCCAATTTGCGGCCCGTCACAAAATACCGTTCTCCTACAATGTGCCCATCATTGCCTGGTCACTTAACTAAATACCCAAGTCCTCAAATATCCAGTACTTTGCACTCAAGTCATCTTTATTCCCCTGTCTACGGTCTTCTACTTCCAGTGTTCCTTGTTCAACGATTTGGAATTCTCGAAATACAACCCTTGTTTCAACCCTCGTTGTTAAAAACCTGTTCGCACCCCCAGTTGCAACCGCATTTCTCAGGTCTGGACGAGGAACAACGCTCAGGTGTTGGCCGGGCAGATTAGATGAGCGGCAAGGCCTAAGCGGCAAAGAATCAAACGGTCATTATGGTCTGGAGGGCCTGGTGAGGAGGACAAGAGTTTGGTACAAACACAAGTGATAAGTTTGGTAGTGGTGACAGAGGGAGAACCGCCTGAAGAAAAACCCGGTTTGGGTGTCTGGAGAAGGGAGATCATCTAATGTTCTCGAAAGCGAATAGATCGGCCTAGACGAGTTACCACAAAGCAACCCTGGACGGCAACAGTGCACTGGCTCACCGGCGGAATGAATATCCCAGGCTCTGCTCGATATCGGTTTCGTATTTCGTCCAATAGCATCTTCCCTTTCCCATGTAGTTTGTCGGCCCTTAGCGAGACTAACCAAGCATCACCATGTACCATCTATCTAACAGCAGATATACCCTGATCGTGTCTAATCCCCGGGTCCCTTCTAAGCGAACTATCTGACCTTCATCGCAATATAGCATGCGTGCGGGCGTCTATGGGAGAAAAACCGGTTTAATACCCTAAATACGCTGACTCAGTCAACGGTTCCCCTCAGTGGCCCTGAGGGCGAGATGGCCAGGGCCAGAAACGATCACATTACCGTGTTATGAAGGGAGATCGGTAAACAAAATGAATAAAAATGAGCACATCATGGGTTGTTCCATTGAAAGGGTGATAAAGGAAAGCTGGGGTTAACGGTATGTTGTGATTACCGATATGATGGGTGTGTGATAGCCGGTATTGATATACTGGAAACAAACGACTCATGTAAGACAACCCTATATTTAGGACGGCAACTTCATATTGGAAGACATTTAGAGATTGTCTCTTTCCCCTAAATCTATATCACAACCACTATGATCTGTCTGCTAACTTCCTGCACTCACAGACACCCTGCTGCACATCTCCCACTTGCCACTAAACTTCACTTTCTCTCCTTGTGCCGCACAGCCCCTCTTGTGCCAACACCATGGATAACCGCCCCAAGTCTAATAGAATCTGCACTATACGTCTCACAAACCCTCGGACCTCCAATATGCAGATACCACCAACTCTAGCCTCTGTAGCGCCTCTTATCATCCATTCCTTATCAAAAAGGGCCCTCCGGCCCTCCGGGCTCCACTGCCACACCTAATACCGTCGCCGAATTCCGGGGCCGACTGTGATATGTTCATTATTTATTCAAGTATTGGTATATGTGGGGGTTTCTATATTGAGCATGCATGGTAATTCCAAATTGTAGTAGAAAGTGACAGGCTTTCGATTTAGCCTTAGATTTTCCTGCGTACTTTGAGGGGTCTTGGGTCTTTGTAGAAAGTGATGGAAAGAACAGGATACTAGACACGAGTCATTAGTAACCACCATCATAGAATAAACGCCGTATTGACCCGATAATAACAAACATAAAACAACAATATACCTCCTCCTTACATTATTACGTATACCATTTCTGGGCATCTCTCCTAACCGCCCCCTCTCAAGAGCCTTCTCCTCCTTCACCGTTTCCTCCTGCAACCAACCCAGCTAATACTATGCACGTCAATCTCCCTCCCCGAACCCAAAACCAATATCAAATATCCACCCCACACCTTATCCACCTCTCAGCTTCGCTTCCATCACCGACAATACTACCTGGCGAACCTGACTTCTAAGTCTAACCCCCGGTGCCCCTCCGGGACAACCGGGCGCTCTAGGTGACAATGTCAGCTGGAAATGGCTGCCTTAATATGAACTGAAAGGCAATAATAACCGCAATTGGGCTCCGAGGAGGCGGCGGGTGCATCTAGCGGGGCGGTTGGAGGAGCATGAAGGGGGAGTTACCAGCCACCAGATATTGCTTCTGCTGATGGGACATAGGCGTCACCGCTTGAATGGCTTGTATTATAGGTCTGATATAGATTCGGAACAAGCTAAACGGGGCTTTCTTTGAGTATACAGAGCCGAAGAAGCGAGAATATGATGGAAGAAGCAGAAACTTCTTCCTGTTCAAATGTAAGGGAGTCCTACTGTATCAGACATACATTCACCACATTCCATCTACATGGAGACCTTCTACGTCAGCGACTATTCGCTACTACCTCATGATCCCCATAGTCACTATGCATACCTCAAATAAGCCATCAACCCCCCTTTCTTCATTCCCCATTCCGCCACCTCCCCCCCGCACAGAAAGAGGATGCGATGCACCTCCTGACCCTCCTTCTTATCTCCAACCAGATAAGCCTCTCCCCATGGTTAAAAGTATTCAGACAATCACAATGAGGTGTGAACCCACCCATCCGATCAACCTCTGCTCGACCACAGAGAGCGCCCCATGGTCGCCAACCAGACCGGTGGCCGATGCTGTTGGAACACATATAGCCTAGCCATGGCCAACTGTGCGTTGTGTGCTGGTGGTTGGCACTGGCTAGTGCAGGGGGCGGCGTCGTAGTGGTGGGATGGGTGTCTTAGGTGGAGAGGTAGCGTGGCTATATTGGCGGTGATGTGGTTGATTACCATTGGTCGGTCTTGTAATGTGTTTAGAGTGATCACCGGAATGAGCTGGGTTTGTGTGTTGACTCATGGTTATGAAGAGTGGAAATGCAGGTGTGGAGATTGTATGAACTGTGGGTTTTGTGCAAGTATACATAGCCAGTTGATTTGTTTGTGTCACCATAGCCAGCAACATGGCGGAACAAATGCAGACGTGGGATCATAGGTTGGCGATGTCCTGTTTCCAGCCCCAACCACCAGTTGTAGACTCGGAGAGCTTCTTCATACCAGAAGCTTCACAGAGCTTGAGGACGACCTCACGTACAGCCTTGACATTGTCAATAGTAGCTCCACCATTCAAAGCACCCTTGAGATGGCCCTTGAGTTGAGGGTTCACCTACGATGGGTTAGTACAACATTATCAATCGACTATAGGCTTAACTCCAAACTTACATCTTGCGGGATCAAAGTCGCTAACACCACATATGAAGTCTCAGCTGGAGTTAACAAGCTCGTATTACTCAGGATGTACCCGTACATAAGCCGGGCTGTCAACCCCAGGTCTTCCGTCCCAGACTTATCCATATTTCCCATCACTCGCTCCGTAACCTTCCCATAGAGCTTGCCAAAGAATGACTCGCCTCTCTGTAGAAGTTCCACCGATGGCGTCTCGAACACTTCACTTCGTCTCCTGGTGGGAGACTCGGCTTGCGGAGCATCTAAGAACTTCTCCGGTGTAGCTCTTTTGAGCTCAAACAAGGCATTAATAGTCTAATGAAATGTTAGAATGGTTCTTATAGAATAGATTCGGTGTTCGACAAACCTTCGGAAGACCTCCAATGGGCACAGATTTAACGAGGGCCTCGCGCATACGGCGGGTCATGGCCAACTGTTCATCTTCCTTTGGTGTGCTATCGATGGGTCCGGGGCCATAAGTGAGAGCATGGCGATAGACGGTGGGAATTTCATCAGGACGATTCAGTGCTGTTAATGTAGTAGCAGTGATGAAATACCAGGTGTTTATGGGTAAGTTTGGCTGGGTCCGAATGGCCGAAAGCAGACTCGGAGTGATTATGGGTGCCAGCGAAGATGCCATTATAATTTTCCTTAACCAAGATAGGTATAGGTACACCGTATATACACGAGGAGAGGTCGAAAGAGAGAGTACACCTAATATATCCAAGTACCCTTATATACAATATGTATGTACTATTCCTGGGACCCTTGATGTGAAGAAATCAAGGTGTAACAACACTATGAATCCAGAAGGCGGGATGAGTTTGAGGCCAATATATTTTATTCAAATATGTCCTAACAATAAATTCACTATGAGATGCGAATCAGAATGCTAAGTAATACAACGGAGTCAAGTCCGGAAGACCCTCGGCTATTGTCTCGGTATCATGTTCCTAGAACGTGGCAGGGAATCAGCCACATTATGTGGCTTAGACGCCACATATATACCATTCTGAGCATATGCTATCACGTGTCGTTAGTCAATATCAACATTTGTTGAACAGGAGACCAAGATTTAGAGGTATTATCGGCTGAATTACACATATTTAATCACTCAAGTAATTCTCAGTATGGTTTAATTATATGCTAATACCAGTAGGTCATAGATGAGTTGACGTTATTATGCGTATAATTCATTATTCACAACTATGCGGTAATGCGGTATTTAACCCTATTGGTGTTATCTAAAGAGAAATATCAATATCAATTAGCGGAACTAATTGCTATGGGCCCAACAAAAGCTATATATAGTGTCAAAAGGCGAGACATTTATCAAGCTCGGGAATACCAGAAAAGTAGTTATAGGCAAGACCATTATTGAGCCATTTCTTACTCAGTATAACTACACTACTAGCAGAGCAGAATCATAATAGCTTGGAATCTGGCTGCTGAACCAACAATGTCACTAACTCCAATGATAAATCTGTATTAGAATAGAGAATAAATGTCTCATGAGAGCTACTATACCGCTTTTAAACTTCATATAATCTGGCTCATCATGTCCAAATTGGTTGCGGTTCACAAGGTGATACCACTAACCCTAGTTCATTCTCACGTGACTATGACGATTCCACTGACCTCATGCTTCACCGCCTGCTGCTTTTAGAATCCATCAATCCTAATTGGGAAGAAACATGTATGTAGCTTTCTATGCAGGCACCCTGCCATGGCTAGTTAGCTGCCATTGTTGGAGCTTGGGATCTGTCTTTGGAAGCTTCAAACGTGTCATCAAACGACCTTGATTTTTTAGGCTTCGTAATCAGCCATACTTTTCAGTGTATAGCGTTATTTCAAGCAGAAGACGACACAATTATCATCTAGCGATTTTTTTCTTCCCTGATTATCGCTTTCAATTGCGGTGGGCTGTTTAGAGAATTGCTCCAACTTTCCTCAGCTGCCGAGAAGCGACTTTTACTATAGGCGCAGGGTCGCTTCCACCAAAATCTCCAACCTATTTATTACGAATCCACCCCGGGCCCGGCGCTAGTTAGCTGATCGACCTAAAGCTTGACCTCCGATAATATCAACCTTTAATCAATACCCACATATTCTCACCACCTGGCGCTGCCGGCTTCTTTGCGGTGAATTGCCGACTCTCCGTTTGATCCGGCGCTAGCGGCGCATCCATCGCCACCATGCGATTCGCGGCTTATATTGGGGTATGACACTCAGCCATAGGCTTCGAACAAGATACCCCTCTAATTTACTATGCGCAAGAGGAAATCGACTAACACGTGATCGTGATACAACAGGGCTCAACGGGACTGGCCGCAGCGGTGCTGATAGCTGCCTTTGAGCAACACCCCACCTTTTATTCAGCCGTCGTATACTTGTCGCAGAGCAACTTCTGCCTCATGATTCTTCTTAACTTCGCCTTCCTTATCTACTTTTCTATCATGAACCTTCTCCGACATATATGTTTTGGACCTCTCCGTGCTGCTGAATGGGAGCAGTTGACTGACCGGGTATGGATCGTCACTACCGAGACCCTCCTGGCTATGACCGTTTTCCGCGAAGAGATCGGCGCCTACTTCCTTATGATGTTCACGGCTCTTATCACTGGAAAGGTCTGGGCTTGGATCGCAGAAAGCCGTTTAGAGACTCTGGAACAGCAACCGCCGCGCAACCCTCGGCTCTTCCACGCCCGCTTGATTCTTTCCCTCTGTGTCAGCTTGCTCTATGACTTTTCATTGCTTAGATACGCAATCTATGTGTGCTTGCAAGATGCCAGGCCCACGATGATGGCCATGTACTTGTTCGAGTTTGCGGTGCTAACCACTGCGACTGGCCACACAATTGTCAGATACTTGTGTGTTGCTTATGAGAACTATCTGCAAAGGGTGCAGACTGCTACAGCTTTGATTAAGAGAAGACGGGAGGTTCGGGAGCAAGCTCATCGGATCCGTCAGGCGCGCGAGGAAGATCCCTCTTCGGACTTGGCCCAGCAAGAAATCATAGACCCGGAGGATATCGAAGAAATTGATATCGATGTTGCTGGGTGGGAGGCCAAAGGTCAGGTTCTCTTGTTTATTGACCTGATCACCGGTAAGATTAAGTGGCACTGTCACTTTGGACCAAATACTAACTGTTGTATAGACTTCACCAAGTTCGCCCTGTACTTGGCCTTTTTCTCCATTATCTTTGCTTCCTACGGATTACCAATTCATATCCTAAGAGATATATACATGACGGGTGCTTCGTTCTTCCGTAGAATCGCTATGCTGCTCAAGTATCGCCGTGCTATCCAAAATATTAGCCAATATGATGATGCTACTGTCGAGGACCTTGCTCGCGAAGACACTTGCATCATCTGCCGCGATTCCATGCGGGTGTGGAACCCTGACGACCCAATGTGTATCGAGCGTACTAGACCGAAGAAACTCCCATGTGGTCACATTTTGCATCATGGCTGCCTGAAAAACTGGCTAGAGAGACAGCAAGTTTGCCCCACGTGCCGGAGAGCCGTTAGCAATGGACCTAATGGGGCTGCTGCTAATGCTGCTGGTCAAAATGGCAACGTCAACGCCAACAACAACAACAACAACAACAACAACAATAATAATAACGCCAACAACAACAATAACGCCAATAACGTCAACAACGCCAACAATAACGATAGACCTGCAGCCAATTTGCCCGCAGACTGGAACCAATTCGGCGAGGGGGCTGCCGCGGGTAATAATGGTGCTGAACTAGGTGGAAACAACAATAATAACGATGGCTTGCGTGAGTACCGATTTGGGCCCGTCCGACTACGGTTCCAGGTTCGACGGTTTGCAGAAAACCGTGCAGACGCCCTAGCTAACGCCCATCAACCTCAAGGTCCCCAAGGTCAAGCTGCTGTTCCCGATGCGCCTATTGGAGCTGGCGGTGGTAACACTAGAGTGGTTCCTCTCAATAGGGAGGCTGAAACGGCCCTTGCCCAGCTTCAAGCTCGGGTTCAGAACCATGCTAATCCCACGCCTACTGCTCCGGGAAACCCCGCTCAAGGGTTTGAAGATGCCCATGCTCTGTTAGCCCGTCTTCGGGCTCAGAATGCCACCCAGAACACTGCGCAAGGTGCGCCACATACTGCAACATTCCCTGCTCAGATTCCTAGATCTGAAGTAGGCTCTTCATCACAAACACCCCAGACATCCAACCTGTCAACACCAACAGGCTCGTTCCCTCAGGCTCCGTCCCTCCCTTCACTATTTCCTTATAGGCCCTACCATATCCCTCAGATGCCCCTAATCAATGGCCAGCTGATGGACCTAAACCTCCTCCGTGCTCAAATAAAGCAAAGCACCGATGCCTTGAACTCCCATCTTGCACAGCTTCAGGTTATCCAACAGGAAATCAACATGAACAACATGCTGGTCGCCGAGATTGCCCGCCTCCAAGGCCAGCAAACCGGCACAGCACCAAACACCCCTGGCCCCACCTCAGCTCCTAACCTCTTCGCCAACTCAACAGCTCCCTCATTCAATTCCCTGTTCAACAACCGCACATATACGCCACCACCTGGCTCATCTACCACCGGCCTCAGCCGACAACCCTCCACCAATGCCCTGCGCCCCTCTATTCCCGCTGGTAGCTCCGAACTCCCCCCGGGCCTCACCCTTCCTCCCGGCTGGAGCTTCGTCCCGGTCGCAAAGCCTGATTCATTAAGCGCAACTCCCACTCCGACAACCAATCTCTTCGCTGGACAATCATCAGCCGCGTCATCTATTGCGAACTCGGTCCGCTCGGTGTCGCGGAGTCGGTCGCCAGTACGTAGTAGAGCTATGTTGGCAGCTTTGAACAACAGTGCGGGACTTTCAAATTTTAGTGGCAGTGGAGAGACCCCAGTGGTTGCACCGAGTCCCTTGAATGCGCAGAGGAGAAGTTCATTGTTGGAGGCTAAGGAAACAGAGGGGGAGTCGGGCTTGGGAGATGTCAAAGGGAAGAATGTTTCTGTAGAGGATGCAGAAGATGAAGTAGAATGAGGAGATAAGGGAGGATAGATAGAGGCGATCGTTTTCAATGGTTTGTTTATGAGCGTTGTCATTTGCTATAGTTTTGTTTCTTGATTCTGACGGCGGGGATTGTAGGTGTGACACACGTACATATCTAATATAAGAACTTCAAGCTAAAATTAAACACGATGACCGAAAAAAGTGATATAAAATGCTGTTCAAGGAGTATTTACTTTATTTATTCTTTACATAATCCAAAGCCACCATATCCTACCTCGGACTTAGGCAATGGTCTTTTCCTTCATGGTGATACCGTACTTCTCAGCCAACTCCTTCATCAGAGGGTCGTTGATCTTGGAAGTCATGGGGGCCAGAATACCACGCTCCGACAGAGTACCGTTAAGAACCTGCTTAACGGCAACAGCGCAGGGAACACCGACAGTCTTGGCCATGGCCGAGTAACCGCCGGAACCGTAGGGCTCACCGTACTCGCACAGAGTAGAAGTGCGGGTCTCACGGGAACCGTCAGCATTCTCAATGACAAACTTGTGCTGCAGCATCACGAAGTCACGCTCGCCATCCTCAAACTGCATCTTCTGCTCAAGAGTAGCGCACAGGGTGTCGAGAGGGTTGCCGCGGGGAGTAATCTGGTTGTCGGAGAAGATGCCAATCCAGCGGAGACCGGCAAGAATACGCTGCTTGTCTTCCTCGGAGTCAAAGGTAGCCTTGGCGACGATGGCAGCCTCAAGGGCGGCAGCGTCGGAAGAGGAGGTGCCGAGGACGGAAGCGGTGGCCTCCTTCCAGGTGGCGGGCTTGCTGAGGGACTCAGTGGCGGCGTCGGAAAGGAAACCAGTCTCAACAAGAACGCGGATGAACTGGGGGAAGCCCTGGTAACGGAGGGTACCACGGACAATGGTCTGGGCCTCGGGGATGTTGTAACGCTCGCGGTAGGGAGTGGAGTCACGGTTGGGGTAGGCAACGAAAGCGTACCCAGGGTAGATGAAGTAGGGCTTGGCGGTACCCATGAGGTCGGCAGACGCAATGTCGACAACCTTGCCGTCCTTGTAGTACTTGGCGGCGTTGCGGAGAGCCAGAAGAACACCACGGGAAGACCAAGAGAACTTGTAGCCGAGCGGGTTGTCGGAGTCCTCGGGGGCGGGCAGACCACCACAGAAGGACAGGAACTCGATAATCTTGCCACCAGCGGCGTGGACCTCCTCGATGGTCTTGACGGCGTACAGGTGATCGATACCGGGGTCAAGACCGATCTCGTTCATGACGGTGATACCGGCCTCCTTGGCAGCGGCGTCAAGCTCCTGCATGGCGGGGGAGACGTACGAGGTGGTAACGACGTGCTTCTTGTTGCGAATAGCAGACTTAATAACGGTAGCGTGGAAGGTGTAGGGAATCAGGGAGATGACGAGGTCGTGCTGGGCGACGACGGCGTCAAGGGCGGCGTCGTTAGTGACATCGAGGGAGATGGGGGTCGCGAGCTTGACGCCCTCAGAGAGCTTCTTGGCGGACTCGAGAGTACGGCAGGCTGAAGGGGTGAATTGGTTAGAGGGTGGGTTGTACAACGGGCTGGCTTGGTGGCCGAAGAAACTTGGAATGTGCTTACCAACAGTGACGGGGATACCGGAGTCGCTCAGGACATCGAGAGTCGGGCGGGTGACGAACCCAGCACCGAGCATAAGAACCTTCCTATATATTGCATGTTTAGTTAGCTTGGTTGATGATATGCGCAGCCCATGAAGCCATATTTGGAGTCAAGCGTTTTGCGGTATGAAAGGAAAAGTCCAGTCATTTCCAAAAATAGCTTCAAACCTGTATAAGCCTAGTACCATCAACTGTACTTACTGAGAAGACATTTTGATACTTTCGTGAATCTGATAAAGTCAAATCAACAAAAACTTGTCACAAACTAAACAAAAAAAGAAGGACAAAAAAACAAAAGCGCTCTCAATATATTCCGCAGCCTTGCTCGATGACTACACCCGGATACCTTACACAATGCCTCAATGCCGTGGACCAGGACTCCTTCCTTCCGATAGCGGCTTCCCGCCGGTATGGGCTTCCTCAGTAAGGTCTATGCCTGCCTTCATGTCTCAAGACATGGCCTGTAGCCAATCAGAGGTCAGTGATTCAGAGCTTGCATACAAATAGGGTTAGGTCTTGGCCGCAAAGGGAAAAAGTGCTAAGCCGGCGGAAGACGAGGATTCTGCCATCAAGACTTGGAGAAGTTAGAAGTGGGATGAAGAAGATGAAGGATATGAATGAGAGCGAGATGGTGTTGATTGTAATGAGAATGGAAATGAACTGCCCCTGCGACTCGGTAGACTGGTTAGATTAAGTGAATATGATGTTGTGCGACTATATATCACTCGTTGTGGTATGCCATTGCGGCTCTGCATGGATTCAGTCGGCGTGATGGCCCCACTTTACCCCGCCTGAGTACCATAAAACCCTAAGATCGATTTAGCTTTAACCCTGGTGCCCTTTGATATAACCACTTGTGAACATCGGTTCATCACTATACTTGGATTCATCCCCGTTTCTGCTACCGGGAAGTCTTCATCCGTATTTCTTGACACTATGAATCCCATATATCCATTTCACAGCAATGCATCCTACCAATTGAACCCCCCCCTTTTCGTTTACTCGAGACGGATCCCGTATTATCTTGACATTGGGCACTGGTTGTGCGCATCAGGCTCACGATACCACCATGTTGCTAACCCCATAACATTACCATTTCCATGTTACAAAAACGCTGATAGCCTATAAAATCTGTACTCCGCCCGTTTCGGAAACATAAAGGATTATTATGCAGGATCTGGAGGGGTTTCTAACCCGGTCCATATTGCACCCGGGCGCCCGACTCGATATCGCGGCACCTGTCAAAAGCACAACAATGCCTTTATCCCGCCAGACGTCCCTCTATGTTTTCTCAACGCGGCAAGTATGGAGACGATGTAATGGAGAAAAGTGGAGTGAAGTCCAGAGGGCGCTGTGTCTACCGTGGTTTCGTCAGCCCACCCTCTTGGAAGGGTTGATGGAGGTGAGGGTGGGAGATGACTTTGTGAGATGGTGGGAAGAGCCCATTGGGTTTCCGGATTTGGATATTCACGTGCAACGACGCAACGACATGCGGTGATGATGGATGGAGACGGCACGGTGTTGGTTTCGGTTCACGATAATCTTGACTTGATGATTATGAAAATATGACAAAAGGAAGATGGCACAAAGGACAGGAACACACGGATGATGTGAAATTTCAATGTTTGGTTCTGATTATGAGAATGACGAAACGAAACCTTCGTTTATCTCATCAGGAAGATATTGGGCATCGAAGCGAATATCTGATCGGCCCTTTCTCAACTGCGAGCAGGTGGATACGATGAAAACAACGAGGGTTAGGGTGTTCGATCGAAGTTGATCGTCGGAATCATTGAAGCGGGACCATGTCAGGAATTGGCTTCTCCGCACGGAATGGAGCAAGCTTTCGTTGCATGCTAGACCTAGAATGGCCTTAACTTCCTGACTGCTGAGAAAAAAAACAGAAATAGAGAAAAGTGGCTGGCAATGAATGCTAGGGCGGTATTAGTTGGAAACACGATGCGTAGCAGTGACAGCGACAATGTTGTAGTGTGACTGAAATGCCAAGAACGAGACGGGAGCGAGGCTCTGGGGGCTTTTGGTGATACAATCAAGGGCTAGACATAAGTGTTAGTGGTCTTGAGGTTTTGTTTTCTTTTCTGGGCGGCATAGACGGTTGCCCTGGGCGTTATTCCTTGGAGTTTCCTCTTTGAGAAGAACAACGGCGATTTCCCTTGATTTGAGACTCGAGACGTAAGGAAATGCATTGATGAGTACCTTATCTAAGAGTAAGTGAGACCATCCTCGAGACCTCCTCAATATCATCTTCATATCAAGTTCTTGTATGGGCCTCAAATGATAACCATTTGAAGTTGAAAATCCTCCCTTATTCCAGCCTAACCTCGACCTACTCTAGATGCTTCCATCGGTGCTGCAAATACGCCAAGCGAGTCCTTTTCCATGGTTCCACATGCAACAAGCGGGGAACTCAGATGCAGGAAGACAAAAGGAAGCAGCCTACGACCTCAAAGCCGAGCCGCAATATCTCCTCATTGACCTCCCCATGGCCAATCCATATCATTCACCACACCAAGCCGGCCACCCTTCGTATTACCCATACATCCTTGGTCTATCCCACATTGATATCCACCCGCATCAAAGTCACCTCATCCCTCACCAACTTTATGACCAAGCTTAAGATCTAGCCCTCAGCCATTCAATTTCAGCCAACCTCCCCCCCCCCCCCCCCCCCCCACACTCTAATAGCTGAATTGACTTTCATGGCCTAAACGCGGACTCTCTTTTTGTAGGCACGCGTGGGTGGACCTACGATGGACAATTGGGGCAGACCTGGGGAAAAACCCTGTCGTCGCTGTGCCTCTCCGCCCAATGGGACAGTGCTGAGTATGGGGTAATGGGGTAATGGGGTAATGGGGGTAATGGTGGGTTTCCGCTGTGGATCATAGAGGTCCTGGAGCTGAGATAGAAGCCTTGTGTGCTTGTGACATAGCGCGGACCCAAGTGTATGCTTATCTGAATATCGGTAATTGTCTCGTTGTACAACGGACTACGACTACTATCTCAAGACGTTGCAGAGAAATGTTGGAGATTGCATCATGTGAGTGATGGCTATGACTCTTGTGATTGCGAAGATATCACCATCACCATCTCTGCCGCACAAAGCGGACTGAGATCTTCCTCGCAGCCAAAAAAAGCAATTATTGCAGTTAACATGCACCTTCTCCAGCAATCACCACCCACCATCCACCTCGCCATTGGGCAGGAACTCCTGTATCCCTCTTTTCCTCGGAACCAAATTAAAATTTAAAGTCTCGCCACCTGTGCCACTTCTCATACAAGCGGCGCGTGCTCTTTATGTCTGCTGAGAGCGCAATGGATCTACTAGAAACTTGGCGATGGCAAATCGACAATGCTTCATCTTCTTTCCTCCCTGTTTTCCCCCTTAGTATCACTCTACAGAGACTTCTCATTGGCCACAATGCACCTCGCCTTGGCAAATTCTTCAGATAAACCCGCCCAAAGCTGCATCACCGGCAGCAGCCCATCGCTTCCCAAACCACTCATATAGAACCCGCTGCATACTGCAAGCCTCCTGCACGACTTTTTCACCCACCAGCTAAATCTCGCATCGGCCACTGCGCGTCGTCGCCCGGCCAATTGGAAACCCGCCCGGAATTTCGCATTCCATTGTAGACTTTGCCCTGAAGAGCGGCTTCTTTTTATAGCAGATGTGCAGATGGTGCAGATAGTGCAGATGTGCAGATGTACCGTACCGTTACGTACTGACAGATGAACGGGAGTCGTGGACGGGGGCTAGTTTTGGGAATTTGACAGGATATGTGATACCTAACCCAGGACGAAGGAGTAGAAGGCTGGATGGGCTTGGGTGGCGGATAACTAGGGAGGAAACGACATGCGTAACAGCCGTTTTAGGAGGGAGATTTACGTGATCAGAGGCGATGGTGGTGAACTGAGTTGCATCATGTTTAGAGTCATGCTTTGTAGATTTGAGACTTGGTGTAATTGTTGCATCGATTGGTTGCGTGATTGAGTGATTGATTGACTGATTACCACTTTTATTGAGTGAGAAGTGGCCACTAGATGGCAATATGAATGGGCTAACTTGGATGGGGGAATTTAGTTGACTCTGGGTCTAGTCATTCTTTGTTCCTCGCTACCGTTTCCCTAGTAGACTTGGCCCCACTACGATAGGTTCCCCCCTGCGATATACCGTCATATCTCGCTCTAGGTTTGGTGGCGATTCGTGATCCTTATTGCGAGTGATATCTTTTGAATTCCCACATGGTCGCCGGGTTTGCCGACCTGATTCAGAATCCCCGTTCACACATGCCTTTCCTGAGCCAAACAATTGGAAGATGAAGCCCATAGCTTATGTGAACGGGGATCTAGCTAATCACTCACCCTGTGTGATATCTGGTGCTTCATGTACTGAGACGATATTTTCGTTATATCTGTAGTCTCCAATTCTGTCCAGTTTTGGTAGTTCCTTTATTTGTGCACTTGCCATGGCCTCTGCCAATTGTTGCCTGTGCAATCGGCCTGCATACCAACATAGGAAAGATGCTACCACACTCTTTCCTAGATCTCGAACGATCAAGGTCACCACTTTCCGTTCGATCGTCACCCATAATAGCCTTTTTTTTATTCCCTCCTTCCCAACAATCCAAACTTACAACCCAATCCGCACCTCCCGATCCCTCCAGATCCAGCCTCCCCACCGTCACTTCCACCCCCCGCTGTCCCTCCCCTCACGTCCCCCCCCCCCCC